>BGPR01045245.1:0-12384 GCA_013235015.1 Araneus ventricosus | reverse complement strand
CAAAGCTGAATATATATTTACGGAATATTTTAAGAGATATCTGCTGCTTGTGTGTCGCTGTATTTTTTTCTGATGACGGGGGAAGTGCTGATGTCTGCTTGGTTGTGGTGGCACGCTCTGATCCTGTTGTGGAGTCAGAAGAGTGCTTGTTTCGTTTGAAGTATCTCTGACAGGTGGCTTTCTGTTGGAGAAATAAGCTGTTTCGGGATTGTATTTCGTTACTCAAGCAAATTCAACATTTTCTGAGTTTCGATGATTCGTAACTATTTCTCTTCGATAGCGAGTTCATTGGATGAACATTTATATGGTATGTTTCCGAATAATGAATACCACGCGAACTATGTTTTTTGATTTAGAAATAATTTATAGCAAGTTTAAAGTGTTTTTTTTCCCAAAGTTCTCCATTTTTATTTACTGAAAGCATTTAAGTTTCTTAGCAATTATTTCCTATCTATAAGAAAGTAGTACTAATTTTTAACGTCAGTACAATCTGAAGAAAACTCTCAATCGTCAAAAATTCTAACGCTCTTTCTTTTAACCTCCCATGGTCTCAGGAAGGAAATTGATCCACACGTCAAAACGCCACAAAACTTGGTATGGGAGATCCTGTATATCTCGTTAACCACATATGTTAAAAACATAACTAAAGTCTTATTTTAAAGACAAAAGGTAGCAACAGAAGTTACAAAAGAAAATTTAAAATCGGAATTGTAGTTCAACGCCCAATGAGTCGCAAATTTGGACAAAATTACGCATGAATTGGTGACGCGTTCCTCTATATCTCGGTAAATACATATGTTAAAACATAACTAATGTCTTATTTTAGAGATAAAGGGCAACATTAGAAGTTACAAAAAACTTATTTAAACTTAAAAACTTACGAGAAACAAAAGAGTCACGCTTGTAAAGTAGTCCTACGCTTTTAACATCAACGGCTGTTTGTAAAGACAGCCTCCCGTCATTTCTTTATTACAATATTTACATTGATCGGATCCAAATTTTATTTCCTTTCTTATAGATATTTTGGTATTTTATGTAGGTTTATCGTGAAGTTTAAGATACGATCAGTATTAGGTAAAATGTGAATGTTCTTTCAACACGAAATGGCAATAAAAGACTTGATTTCAAATTTGAGATCCAGAGTTTCATCCATCTCAATAATCCTAACTATAAGTCCGAATTTTAATCTGTTTCATTTGCTTCATAGGCAAGACAGCATACAAACAGAATAAGTAATGTCAGGGAATGTTTTAATGTTGTCTGCTATTCTGATTTGCTTATTGGAACGGGAACAAAATAAGTAATTAAGTATGAAGTATAAATAATATTGTAAATAACTATTATTTATTGTAGGTTCAGATAATGAAATAGGCTGCTTTCTTTTTAATGCGCAACTGATAATTGTTTCCGAAACCGAGCTCTGAAAATGTCGCGATTTTACGAGATTCTCTCTATGTGGACTATTTCGCTATATTTGGACATTTGTTGAATTTTCTGACGTTGAATATTAGTTGCTGTTGAACATGATTGCAAAATTTTGGTAACTTTAAATTCGTTCATCAAAATTCCTAAATTTACATTAAATTTAATATTATATTATGCTTAATGAATTTCTGGTGTCAAATTTTAGGTTTTTTTTATGTAAATAACTACTTTATGATTAAATATCTGTAGCAGACTCTGCGATCATTTAGACCAGCGGATCCCAACTTATGGGCCGCGGAACGCTAGTGAAGAGTCGAAATCAGGGAAGCTTCAAGAATCGTCACTCGCTTTTTGCTTTATAAAAAAATATATTTTTAATCCTTCTACAGTAAGCTTTACTAATTACTCACATATACCTGTATATAATTTATATAAATATACATATAACTGTATTATATGTGCTTGTATTTTTTTACTTGTATATTTAGTTAGTGGACCACAAAATATTTTTTACACAGCATGTAGTCCGCATAACCAAAGAGGTTGGGAACCTCTGATTTAGACAATACTCTTGCAACCGTAATGTATACCATTTGCCTTCTTTGTGTTGAAACTGTGGTACCCGTGGATGACTAAAACTCTCTGTACAAGTCTGCTGCATTACTTTGTCAGTTTTTTGGCTGTTACTACCAAGTACTGTTGGCCCGCTGCGTTGTAATCCGGGGCCAGTCGTTACTGCAGCGTCTTCTTATATTTCTATTTTCTTTGAACCACTGCCACAGGCTAGATATGGCAATCTGCACGGTTCCAAGTTATTGGATATTTTCGTCTCCATCAGGCCACAATCTAACTCTTTTACCAGCCATTCTACCAAATAAAGCATTAACCTTGTGGGTTTTCAGAGTTATAGGTACGTCTACTCGTCTACGGCAAAATTAGTCTTACAGGCTTGTGCTGAACTACGCTAAATCACAGCAAAGATTCCTTTTATACACCCCACCAACTTATCTACGAAATCTCCTTCCGTAGTTCAACTTTCGGTAGTTCAGCTTCCATAGTTCAACATGATATTCCAGAAAAAATGAGGTGTTCTGTTTCATCAGAAATTTTGGCTCATGTGAGTTTTTATAGTTCTGAGTTACTCAATATAAATTCATTTTTGGATACGAGTATATGACAGTCTGTAAATAAGAATCCTTCAACAGAATGTGAAAATTTTACTGAGTATGAAATTCAAATATTTCTTGACTTTATGCATATGCCTTTTTAAAGTGTTAAAGAGTAACATGTAACATTTATTGTCAGCAGCCTTATGCTAAAGTATAAAGTTATATCCTCGATTCTTAGAGAAATCCATACATTCAATTCCTTCAAAAATCACTCATATTCGTGTCCACGAACGTTTCTCTTTCAAGCATGTTTCAAGAGATTTGGAACCATTTGAACAATAAAATAAAAGAATGAAGTGAAACTTTCCTGGCTCTTAGTTGCTTCAGATATTTTCAGAAGGACATGAAATTGAGGTCTGTGCAAGAGAAGAGGAGCAAGAAGCTGAATCGCGAAAAGTAGAACGTGAAGAACAGTTGGAAAACGAAAGAATGGGTTGAGAAAAATTAGGAAGGGTAGGAGAGTTAAAAGTTTCAGCAATGGGGTCCAATTTTGTCCATGAGGGGAAAACTTTTAAGGCTTACAAAGTAAAGAAACTCTGGAAGACTTGCGCTAACTTCCGAGTTATTTTTTTTATCAGATGGAGGCCAATTTGTCTGCTAGATGTGTGGAAGTCAATGAGGCTCAACTACAGTTAAAGATCCTGATCTGTTCGCACTATTTAATAACGAAAACTTTTTTACTCTTTTCACTTTCTCGTATACGAAGTATACGAAGAGAAAGTATTGTAATCGTCAAAAAATTCGAACTCGAGATTTTGACGAATCTCCACGTTTTAAACCTTCTTGAGTCCGAAAAACACAATTTGGGAATTATGTCTGTCTGTGTGTCTGTGAACACGATAACTCGAAAACTATTAGACATATAGGGATGAAATTTGGTATGTGATCTTTACACTTAATTTGTAGGTTTCTATCAAAGTTTGGACAAAATCCGTCAAAGGGAAGTCTGTCTGTCTGTATGTCTGCTGTCATGCGATCACTATAACTCAAAAACTTGAATAGGTAGATGGATAAAATTTGGTACACAGTTTTATCGTCATGAATATAGGTCCGTATAACATTTTGGACCAAATCCGTCGAAGAGTTGATGGTCTGTGGGTCTGTATAATCGCAATAACTTCTTAACAAAATTACTTAGATAAATGAAATTTGGTATGTGGCCTTCTTACCTTAATGGTAGATTTGTATCCAATTTTTGTGTCAACCGGCTAAAAAAACCGACTTGGTATTAAGAACAATATTCTCTTTACATTTGCATTGTAGGCTGGAATAGCAAATACGTATTCGTATAACTTTGTTACATCTGATCAATATAAGGGAGAAAACGGGACAAACAGTAATACGGGACTGGGTAGTGAAATACGGGACGTATGGCAACCCTAAGTGAAGGCCAAGCGACGGGCAGTGATGGTCGATAAAAAACATGTCTCCTTTTTACTTTCTCGTATACGAAGTATACAGAGAGAAAGTATTGTAATCGTCAAAAAATTCAAACTCGAGATTTTGACGAATCTCCACGTTTTAGATCTCTCTGAGTCCGAAAAACACAATTTTGGAATTATGTCTGTCTGTGTGTCTGTGAACACGATAACGCGAAAACTATTAGAGATAAAAGGATGAAATTTGGTATGTGAACTTGACACATAATTTGTAGGTTTCCATCACATTTTGGACAAAATCCGTCCACGGGAAGTCTGTCTGTTCGCGGTCATGTGAACACTATAACTCAAAAACTTGAATAGCTAGATGTATAAAATTTTGTACACAGTTTTATCATCATAAATGTAGGTTCGTACAAAATTTTCGGCCAACTCTGTCAAAGGGTTGACTGTCTGTCAGTCTGTATAATTTACTTTTGTAGAGAATCCGTGATCTCCACGCGCATGCGTACTGGAAGCAATCTTCTGTGCACGCGAAAGGAACGGAAAGGAATTTCATTGCGGATTAGCGAATTACGTCAGTTGGTCCTTGAGCCTGTAAGAGCGGAAAATCGTTACGCATCTCTTTGAATTTGATTCTTTACCCAGATATTTTTCAATCACTATATTGAAAAACCGTCTGATAGTCATTGGATTCTGGGTAACAATAGGTTCGAATTTTTTTAGCCACGCGGGGGAAGGGGAACGGCACCTTTTTGGGGAAGTATACGAGAAAGTTTAGGGGAGAACACTCACGCTGGTTTTGCTTTGAATTCCTTTAAATACGTCCATTAGAATCTATCTGATATACTTAGGTATCTCTTTTAGGCGTCCCAAGCTCTATTGGAATATGTTTTCACCGAAAAGTTCCTTAACAGTGGGAATCGATTTTACAGTTAAACAGATTTCGGCATGTCTTTACCGAAAAGTCTCCTAATGGTGGGAATCGATTCAGCAGTGCAACAGATTTTGATGCAGTTAAATGCTACTGTTGTTGTTGTTAATGATCCCCGAAGATCAGCAGAGCTATATCAGGTCCATGAGCCTGTGCACCCTGAAGAAATCCAAAGTCAATAGAGGATTAGAAACAAGATCCTGTTGGGAAAGCCCCAGGCATGCAAGAATATGGTCAGGTGTGGCCTGTTCTGCAGTACATTTTGGACAGATCTCAAAACACTTAGAATTATCAGAGAAAGGCAAACTTCTGATATGCCCACTAAGGAAGCGAGTAAGAGTTGTTGGGTCGCGTCTGCTGCAGTCAATTGACAGACAGCCACCTGGTCGAGAACCCTGATACCAGTGATGCACCGGTGGAATGAGCCAGGCAGTTTTATTCCTGCCTTTAGCTCTAGAGAACAGCTCCAAGTAGGTGAGAGGTGCAGAAGGCACTGAAGCATCATCAGCACCTGCTTTATTAGTGAGTGCATCTGCAATCTCATTACCTTGGATGTTGACATGAGAAGGAATCCACTGCAGGTGAATCCGGTAAGATAATGAGAGACTTTTAATTTTGTTAAGAATATTCATTCCTGTATTACCTCTTACTCTATGCCAAATGTTGGATTGAGCTTCTGCTATCTGTTAGTATCCAATAAATACTACTGAAAGAGGTAAGTATCATGACTGCTGGAATAAGCAGGGCTTCGCACAATAATAGGACTTTGTATCAAAAAAGAAGTAACTTATGAACAAGAAAGTGTAAGGTGAGCACATTTATGTTTAATATTCAGAATTTTATAAAATACAATGCATCCGATGGGAAGATCTTCCTTTGTAGAACTTTGTTCATAAAAAAATCACCTATAAACAAATGAAATTACAAAATAATATAATTTTCCCGGTAATCATCGAAGAAGATACGGTATCTTCAAGGACAAGTTATTTTCATTTAATTAAAAATTTATAATAAGGCATTATTCTCAGTTTAGAAATCTACTAACCAAGGTGTCAGACCTACCTTCAATTACTCTCCAAGAATGATTTCAAATGACGTTCTCATTTTTTCTATGTTCGCATCGTTGGTAATGTCTTCTCCCGAAAGAGTGTTATGTTCATTATTCATTGAAATAAAGTAAAACCAGTAATTTTATTTTTATAACTTAATATGAGATAAAATGATAAGAAGATAACACGAATATTATTGCTCACACTCTATGCATTTTATTTTTAAAATGTGATATCATTTTCTGACAAATCACGTTTAGGAACAGTAGCCTTTATCTCTTTTCGGTTTTACTCTAGGTGTATACTAAATCTCTCTCAAGTTTTGTATAGATTTATGGACGGAAAATACTGAGATAATCGAAAACAAGAGTGTGAATCATCACCATTTAAAATACGATTGAGATTATAAATTCATATTTTAATGTTCAAAATATACATAATTCCATTTTTATATACATTATTTCATTTACGAGTAATTTATCCTTTCGTTAATTTGTATAAGATGTCAGAAGATATCATTTTTTCCCATTTTATTACGACCTTTTAAATACGCTTTGAATCTTTCATCGTTAAACTGCAAAATACTTTCAAGATTAAAAATTTCTCTATTTTCATTCAGTCAACATCTGTTGTGCCTATAATATAAAATTCGTATGTCAATGTTTGGTAACATAATTTAAATAAAATCCTGAATAACAATGAGGCTTTGTATTGACTATCAAACAAATATTATTTCAGTGACTATATTTAAATAATATCTTTGCTATTCGTTTAATGGTGTAATTTTTTAAAATTCAAAATTAATTCTAGCAAGATTGCTGCGAAGACCACATACAAATTTTCACTCGTCTAGCTCGTTTCGTTTTTGATTTAGAGTTTTCACAGATATAAATACATGGGAGGCCTGTATAGTGGAGGTGCACCATAATATCGAGGTTAAATTTTTTAAACACAAACATTTCTGAAAATTTAGATATTTTCTCTATTTATATTTCCTATACAAGAAATTATAAAATAATGCGTTACCAATATTTAAAACTAATTCCATTTACAATGCATCATTTGTAATTTAATTTCAATTAATAAATTTCAGTATATCATTTTTAATATAAATATCATACATGCAAACTTAATTTGGTCGAAGTAAGTGAGAAGTTTTCGACATTTATTGTATATTTATAATAGTGACCATATACTCAAGTATTGGGGATATCCGTGATTCTTATAAGATATCTACATAGATTTTGAAGCAAATCTTTTCTGAAAAAGCAATTCAGATTCGTGTCCACAAACGTTTCTCTTTTAGACATCTTTCTACTTTTTTTGGGGAGGTTGGGTGAAAGTAAAAAGACAAAAATCAGGTCAAACCTCTCTGCATCTTAGCTATAGCAGATATTTTCCGAAGGACTCAAAAGACATGAAAAATGAGGAGTATGCAGAAGAGAGGGACAAGAAGCTGAAGCTGGAAAAGAACAAATGGAAAACGAAAGAATGTGGCTAAAAAATACTGGCTCGAGAGTTTAAAGTTTTAGCACTGGGGTTTCAGTTTTCCGCCAAGTCTACACGGGGATAGAAACCTTCAGGGCTTATAAAGTAAAAAGAATATATGAAGGACTGGCCATTATTTCCCATTTTTATTCATTGAAGTCCAATTTCTCTTTTGGATGCGAGGGAGCCAAAGAGACTGAACTGCAGTTTAAAGATCCTTATGTATCTCGCTCTTTATTCTTGGCGAGTGGTCTTCGATAAAGTTCGCCATTCGAGTTCTCTTCCATTTCCTCCATTTTAATTGTATTTTCTTTTATATTCTGATTGTTTTCTTTTATGTATTTTAATTATTAGAGCACGGTTTTATTGTTGTTTAATTCTATAGTAAATTGTTGGTTAATTGCTGGACAGTGTTGTTGAAGCTGCTTCATTGGGCGCGCAAAAATGTGTATTGTTATCGCTGTTGTTTAATTCTTCTGTGTTTTTTATTGTTTCCTTTTTTGTATTCTATTATCTATTTTTCAATTCCTACTATTAGTTCACACTCTCCCTATATATATTTATATATATGTATCTTGTTCAAATTTTGCAATCGATTTTAAACTTACTTCCCGATGAGCTGGAGACTTGAAACTTTAAACATAGCTCAGAACTAGATGACGATGCAATATTAATTCGCTTTCTTGTCTGTATGTTTGTCCGTTCATCTGTCATTTCATATTTCGTTTGACGCATGCGCAGTACGTTTTTCATTATATATCGAAAACTATTAACATTACTGATTTGGCGACTTGGCGATAAATTTGGCGACCTTGGCGACAAAGGGAATTTTCAAGATTCAATCGTTAATAAAATACTTTTTATTCATCCACTCAAGTTCAAATACATTTTTTAAAACTTGTAGTGGATGACACTTGATGTTAACACAGTTTTTTCAAATATTAATTCATTAATTAAATTTAATTAATTTCAGTTTTATATGGGAGAAAAAATTTCTAAATAAAAATTTTTCTTTGTTGACCTAAGTAGGAATTGACTTAAAATTTTTTTTTTATATTTCTTCTGTATTTTTTATTGTTTCCTTTTTTGTATTCTATTATCTATTTTTGTATTTTATTAGAAGTTGCTGCATATGCACCATTCTGTCCCCTACAAAAAGTTTTATTAATTTCTAATTTTTAATATCTTTTGCTAAATTATATTAATTATTACTGTTTACTCTTGAAGGTTTGTTACTTCCTTTTTCTACTGGTCTTCACTCGAATACGTGTTGCAGACTGTGAGTAGTACAATAAGATGTGTATTTTATCTCTCCCGGGCACTAATGTTGTATGTCTTGGATACAAAATGATCAGTACTAATACGAATCGATTATCTGTCAACTGATATTCATGACGGTAAATGACGGTTTCAGAAATGCGGAATGTGACGACTAGAATTAGTAAACACCTTGCGCAAGAACGAAGTAGAAAATCTACATTCACACAAAGTAAATTTAAATCAGAGCAATTATACTGATATTAGGATTGTATAAGATGATGCTTTCTAAGGCGAACAATTCTGAAAAATTGGAGTGAAAACAGTTTTTATATCGTCGTGTCAAACCTTCTGGCTTATGTAAACCAAAACACTTTAACTTTACAGACTTGA
Organism: Araneus ventricosus; assembly: GCA_013235015.1. Taxonomy (NCBI): domain Eukaryota; kingdom Metazoa; phylum Arthropoda; class Arachnida; order Araneae; family Araneidae; genus Araneus; species Araneus ventricosus. The sequence continues at coordinate 3,290 of BGPR01045245.1, read as the reverse complement.
CTCACCTGACAATAAGAATCATAAAGAACAATACAATACTTTCGATAATTTAATAAAAATTACAATGAAATAACTAGCCAAAAAGTGTCTTCGACCGCGTCAAAACTACAAATACAAGTGGAATGAATACAAAAGTGGGAAAATTTTCGAGCCTGTCAAAAGCCAGGAAGAAATCTTGTCACTCTTTTAAAAGAGAGATTAAGGAAAAAAAACAGCTGTAGTGATTTTAAATAAAATAAAGAATTCTGGTTTTGCTCTGGGGGATGCAGCTCGATTCCTCCCCCCCGGATTCGTCACTGAGTGAAAACGTATAGTAAACATAAAGAGATTGAACGAAATAGTAATAAATCTCATTAAAAAGTATAAAGAATTTATTCGAATTGAAATCTTTGCATGAACGTTGTTAACAGTAAGAGTTAAGTAAATCACGTTTTGAGTGAATAATATAAATTAATCAATCAACCAATCTACTAAAGGAAGGAAGTAATTAACTGGTCAGCAATCGTTGCTGCTGACCGTTGCGATTTCATCAGAAGATATCTTCGTTGATGTTCAAATTTCTAATTATCTTAACACTAATGACTTGATGCAATGAAAAAGCTAAAGAAAAAGCAATTAGCAAATTCTTGAATATTCTGGATTTCCACTTAAAAACTATCACAGTATGAAAATATCGTTTCTTTATGGCAGTATTTAATTGCTTGGTGATAATATCCAAGAAGTTAACTGTTTGCTAGCGAATATTTTTTTTCATTAATTCTGTAGAATTGGAAAAATTTTTTCGTAAGTTTCTGTGCGTTTTGGTGGCGAGGGATAAATATGTAGTTAACAAAAATGACGAAAGCTCAGTATTGCATTTAAAACTAAGTTTATGCATTCAGGCATGCATACTGCTGCAGTTGAACATGAAATAAAGTATTTTTATGCATTAATCGTTTGATCGAAATATGTTTAAATGGGATACCTCAATATAAGTAGTTCCTGTATGACAGATATCTGAAACAAGAGTCGTATTTCATTAAGTTAAGCTTTTTTGAGTGAATTTGGGAATTTTTATAAATAGAATATGATCAAAAGCATATGAAAAATAATAATACTGATAAACATGAGCAAAGTCATTCAAAGTCTAATTTTTTATAAATTTTGGGGATAAAATAATTTATCCTTTTGAAAAATAAAAAGCAAATTATCTTTTTTTTATTTTAAAACTGCAAAATGAAAATTCTTGAATTACGAAGATCATAAATTACTAATATAGAATGCGATTTTTGGAAAATCTGGTTAAAAATTCTTTTAAACACACATTTGCTTCATTTTTAGAGCTTTTATGAACATGAAGGATAATTTCCGAATGAAAGGTGTCTGAGTTAGTTGACTTAAATAATATAACTAAACAAAAGTAAAAAAGAAGAAAGAGTATAAATAAGAAACAAAAGATTTAAACAATAACGAAAACAATATACCTTTTTGCGTGCTCAACGCAACAGCATCAAGTGATTGCATCAACAGAAAATTACAACGATTAATATTAAAAAAACATAAAATATAATTTAGAATTTAAAAGAAAAATATTCAAATTGGAAGGAATGAATGAGAACCTGAATGACGAACTTTCTCGAAGACCACTCGCCATTGAAGTTCTAAAATGGACAAAATTTTCTGTAAAGGGTAAGATTATAAATAAAAAATATACCCTTTGTGGCCTGAATATTGTCCGACCTCAATACAAGAAACATTTTTAAAAAATCAAGAGGCAAAAAATTCTTAAAAAAATCCAAATATACTAGAGTGTGTTAAATGATTTATTTGATTTAAACATTAATTAAAACGTTGCACAAAGTATCTCTTTATTTACAGGAATGTTTTATCAAATTGTTTTGTTCTTAAATATATTCAAAGATGTAATACCGAATTCGATTTAAAATTTATCACTTGACGAAATCTAAATTACCTAATTATTTTATAATTCTTATCTATGTAAAAATGGGCAATGAAACTAAATATAAATTGATTATTTTTTCTAATAAATTCTGTAGATCATATGATTGGCTATAGAAACTAAATGCATTAATTATGTGTTATCATTATATTTGTCAAGATTTAATGCTACAATACTTTAACTTTGAAACAAAGAAAAGAAGTAGTAAGTTTAAAAAACTTTGAAGCAACTAGTTTTCCTCCAATTTCTGTTCTTAATGAAGATTTAAACTTTTATTCAATACCAAACGTGTTAGTTAGAAAAAAGAAGAAAAGAAACCTGGGAAAAGTGATCAGTACTATTTTTTTATCAGTAAGAAAAATATAATTACCGTTCACAAGACTCTAGTTCGGTTGAGTTAAAGCTGCGACTTTTCTGTTTATTTTTTGGATAAAAGCTATTAATCTCTTTATAGTTAAATAATAATGATAAAAAAATCTAAGAGTTCCCGAACCAGAAAAAATATTTACAGCAGACGGTTACGAGATTCTGAACTTATTCTTTTTATCTGCAAATAAGTCTGAAACAAATATAAAACTCTCCAAAGAACAAAACCGTTTCCTACTCAGCAAATAAACACGATTCAAGTCCATTTCTATCTGTCTATTTGTCTTTTTTACCTCAGGTATTCTGATGATTTTGCAATTACTTTGTGTCGGAAGAGGATGTTTTTTGTTAGATTCTCTTTCTTGTAATGTCGTTCTAATTTTAAAAGTATTTGCATAGATTTGGCATGTGCCATTTATTTACCAGGAAGTTGTGATAAATTGATTTTGAAATAGAATTTATATAGCCATTAGAGTGAATGAAATGTACTTAAGTAGTAGAGTTCCAGCTTAACAAATGCCTGGATTGTAATTATAGAAGAGAAAATGTAACTATGAGATGTTTATTTACAAATATATCAAAGTGCGAGCTATTATCGATTCATATCACATTTGCCTACAAGTTTGCGAACTGTTATGAAATTCACAATTATTTTTCCTTCACTGACGTATCCATTGAATTCTCTTGCTAAACTGGACTCAGTTATGCATGATGTAGCCATCACCTATATAAACATTTTGAGATATTATTGATTGAGCAAAACATTACGGAAAAAAGTTATAATGTTTCTTTTTCCCAAATTCATTAGTGCTTTATAAGTAATCTGTTGTACAACGAATATGAATTTGTTTAATCTTTCTTAGCAAATTGCACACAATTAGGTAAAATTTAGAACAGAAGCATAACAAGTTATTGGCTTGTAAGAAAAGTCATGACACATATTTTTGTTTTAAAAAATATATTTATGTATATAGAGGAGAAAGAT
>BGPR01045244.1:0-12385 GCA_013235015.1 Araneus ventricosus | reverse complement strand
TCAGACACCTGTTGTCTTATATAGGCGTTGCCGACCGCATCGGATTACGATGATTGGTTGCATACCCCCGTTATTTGCAAACGCACGCCTGTACCAGTTTTTCTAGCTCTTCAGTGTAAGATAAAGTAAGTAAATTATTTTGATGTAAGAAAATTGTCCTTTTTCTTTATATATTTTCTTAAACCCTGAAATTCCTGCCCTATAATTCTATCTTTCTTATGACCATTTGTGTTTTTTCTCTATAGTGTTGTAAATAGAAAAGCTTTATTTCTAAGTATATTATAATAAATTGTCAAAAAGTTTTTATTTTATATGCTATTCGGTAATTTCAAAACATGAATCTCATCCAAATATTAAATAAATTTCAGTGCCACTAATCGGACTAACTTATGCTTTCGACGCCGTCTGGGACATAATTTATTCAGATTCTCAAGCTTTAAGGAGAACTCACGTTTTCAGCTGCTGCAGTTCAGTTTTGTTGTTGTAATCAAAAATCAGAATTAATTTCATTGTTTACTTTAAATATCATCTAAAAATAAATTAAGAATAACTGCATCCATCAAAATATGTGACATTTGCCGCCGAGACAGTTCTGACGCGAAAAGTTCATGTTGATTATAAAATTCAAAGAAGACAATAATGGAAGCTTATTCTACTGAACTTGCATATTTCACCACCGGCTCCCAGTAAAAATTTCCCAACATTTGTTATTTGCTGCAGAACTATTTAATTATCTTCAGAACAAGCCTGTTTTTTTTTCTGATTCTCGGCGAAATTTTCTAAATTGCATTCAAAGCATGCTAAATAGCATAGTCAAGCCTTTAGGAATTTGGACCTAGTGCTGAAAAATATATTTTTAATAACCTTGATAAAGACTTCTATGTCATAATTTAGAATTTCTGTCGTGCAATCTCGTAATTAAACACGGTTTAAAGAGATATGACAAGTTCATTTTGAAAGGTCTGGGCACAGCTTTGCATTAATGCATTAATCAAGCAATTTAATTGAAACTGATACTTCAGAGCTTTAAACATTCTAAATCTGAAGATGCATTTGAAGAAATTAAGTTTAAAAATAACTGAAAATGTCAAAATTTAGGAACCATATTTAAATTGGCCATAAATGTAATGTAAATATTTAGATTATGTAAAAATATTTGTAGAAATGTGACATTTTAATTTGATTTTTTGTTCTTTGAATATTTTGTGTTCTTCTAGCATTGCACAGTTGGCTTATTCTTCCGATTTTAAATAGTTATTGTTTCATACTCATTCATCTCTTAATGTCTTTATTCCATTATAAGTTTTTTAAAGGTCATATCATTCTCATTTTCATACTTCATATCATAATCTCTTTTGGTTAAATCAAAAGCCAAAAGAGAATGTTGTCATTACACAATCAGCTAAACTTGTTATGTCAGTTACGTTATTTGACAGCATCATAAATTCAGAGAATGTTCTTCTAATGCTGATCACATCTTATTCATTTGAAAAAATGAAAACTAAATAACCAAGGATGGAGAGCTAAATCATGAAACTTTTTCTTCACTGGAAAGAAGGAAGAGAATTTATCTTGTTGGCCAATGTCAAGAAGTAGAAATGACGTTATCAATGGCATTAATTCTCAACGCGTACTGAAAGTAGAAGAAAGAATCCTAGGGGAAAGCTCATTAATTTAACATGCTGCTATCATTATTAACAGAGCTTAAATGTATTTACTTTATTTATGTGTATCTAAAAATACATTACCATTACCTAAATTTATAAATAAAAAACATGTATTAAGTACTTTTAATTAATAACATGTTAAAAATAATATTTCTTGAAAAGCCAATTAGAAATAAACTTTATTTCATTTATTTACAAAATGCACATAAGTATTTATCCACCTTGGAAAAAAATTGTTTTGAAATTGATAATGTAGAAAGCAGTAAAAAATTTAATTAATCTGAAAGCTTTTGAATATCACTCCTTATTTCAAATGCAAATGGAGTTTTTCATAGGGTATTTTCATTAAGTATAAAGCTTTCACCTTAACCATATTGCAAATTGGTAACAAACATTTTCGTCGAAACATTTGTATTTTTGTCAACGTTAAATCTTAGGTTATTGCATACTAAAATTATCAAGATCATTCTGAATTGCATGATATTTTTCTAATGTGATACAAATAGGGCAGTATTGCAAAAGTTGTTTTTCCGTGTAAAATGTTTGATGTACATTAAGACTTTTCTGATAACTGTTTGAATCAAAAAGGTGAGTTTAATTCAATATCGACATACTTCAAAATTGAATGAAATATTTTGTGACCATCACAAATGCCTTGTGTTTGAAAATAATTTTGTTTCCCTCCTAGACCTATACACAAGGTACCCACTTAACCCATATTTCCTTATCGGCCTAAAAATAGGACAGCACATATAAATGGTCTTTATATAAATACTTTTGAATACTTTAATTCAAATCAAAGACGATTTATAATTCAAGACTAGTTTAACTATATATTCGTCTTTATCGCAAGTTTAAATCAATGTTGAATATTTTTCATTAAATTTTTAAAATGGCGATTTTTGCAGAATTTTTCTTTTACATTTTCAACACGATGTAATGTTTTGATCACCGAGAAAAACATACACGTAAATTTATTGAAGTAATATCCCATATTTTTATAACAGTAAAAAATAATGTCAATTTTATTTTTTCTAAAAGGTAATTTTTCCTTGCATTTTCGACTTTCCTAAAAATAGGACGATGGTACAATATACTACTACCCTACCCCCAATCTTTTAGTAATAGACATAGTTTTCTCTTTCTCTGTTACATTTCGAACATTGCAACACTACAACTAACATAGACGCCAAACAGTCTGTCTGACAGGTGCATATCAAGTGCCAGATATGAGGGGGACGGAGTTAATTATTCTCAAATAACAGCTCATGAAGTCACTTTGTATTTTGAAATTCATCGAAGAAGTATTAGTTACCCTCTTTTTGGTATGTTTGAATTTTGTTTTGTTTAGAAAATAATTTTGATGCTAGTATTTTAAAATAACATGTAAATTTTTCACGTGGCAGAAAACAGGTAAAGGTACCAATGTCCATACATTCTACAATAAACATACAAACAGAGTTAACCTGTTTGATAATCATGCATCAGCTTATTTTACTTCAAGAAAAAATGGTACTGTCCTTTATTTATTAATATGTTTGAAACAGTATTTGTTGCTTCATGGAAGCCCAATCAGCTGTTTAGTGATGATAATCTGAGCATGCGTGAATTTCAAAGACATATAACAGTTACCTATTTGGATCTTTCTATTCCAAGGAAACCATCTTGCAGAAATGTGGGTGTTCACCATGTTAATGAAGATTTTCTAAAGCTTTAAAATAAGCATGTCATTGTAAAAAAAACCAGAAAAGCGACAAAGAAGATGCCAGCTAAAATTCTGCCCTTCAGAACCAACAACTATCTATAAGAAACGTAACGTTGGACTAGGCTTAAGATGCTTTCTCCCATTCCACCTAAGTGAAAATGAACAGCAGTGAATTACACCATTGTCCTATTTTTAGGACAGCCTGTACCAATGAAACTAAAGAAAGTTTTGTAGGTTCTTTGATTTTATGTGTATACATAGGCTCAGAGAAACACACATTTAAGATTTTATAAAAAAATATTAATTTTTTCAATGCTTGGTACGATATGAGTTAAATAAGGACCACCCCCGATTAACTTCAGAAAGACAGCTATTGACATGAAAGTAGTGTTTAGGTATAATAAAACGTCTATTCGTTATATGATGAGACCTCTTACAACGGTAACTGGTGGTAAACTCTGGAATTAGAGTTCCTATCTCGAAACTAGTACAAAATAGGGGAAAATGTCAATTACAAAGTTGGTAGAGCGTTATCAATTTAGCAGAAAAACAAACGCCTTCTGTATAATATTATTACTAAGAACAGAACGCTTAAAATTGACGTTTGATTGTTCTTTATTTCCGAATTTTTTCAATATTTAGTTCAATTATAAATTATCGCTAAATGAATATTTTAGGGAAAAGTTTGCATGATTGTTTCTTAACAAAATAAATAAGTTTCAGCAGTATTATTTTGCGTCTCATTTTTATTCAATGAATGTCTTCTGTTTACAGAAGCATTTTAGGAAAATTAGTTTTACATTCATATTATGCCATGAAGAGAAACTTACAAAAATATCGAACTAATACTCAATATCTTCGATAAATAAAACATTTTATAATTGGAAATAACTTTTATCTTGATTACATATCAATGGTTTTATCTTCTTCTTGAAAGAGAATTCATATTAAAAAGGATACTATTTACTAGACTACTAAAGTTCTCTTTCGAGTTTGACATATATGTTTTTTTAAATTATTTAATTCCGTTGATGGTTCTGTGTATAAATTCAAACATCTCCTTTTCCCTTGATGCGTCTTTTTCTTTTAGTAGATTTCAACAATTTAGCTAATCTTCCTAGTAATGAATCTGCTGAGTTATGATTTCGAAAACAATTCAAATATGTCATATAGAATTTAAAAATGATTCAAAATCGCATTAGTTCAAGCAAACTTTATAATAATTCTAAATATTTCTTCTGAAAAACAAACTATTGAAACTGGATATCTCTTCTAAAATAAATAAAGTACAGGGTGGACATAAATTATTGGAATCATTTCAAAAATTATTTGAAAAAACTCTATAATGTAAAAACCTTGGTTTTTTAAATGAGAGTGTAATTTAAACAGTTTTTTTTCCAGATAGGTAACGCGCCGTTGCGGCACTCTAAATCTGCTGCAGTGGGAGATTCTCAAAAAAAATAGCTATCGTGCAGAAGATGGCACCTCTCTGATTCCACGAAAGCAAATCAATTGTAACAGTTCAAATACATTTTCGCTTAGGGTATCGAAATTCCGAGTACGAACTCCATTGAGCGTTTGTATAAACAATTAAGGAGTGTAAGTCTCTATTACTCATTCAACAAGTTTGTTTGTGATCTACTGTCTTCCAGCACCTTCCCTATGTTGAACATTTCCTGTTCCCTTAAATTGCTCGTACCAACGCTTGATGGAGCTCTTACTTGAAGATTGACAATGTCGATACTCTAAGCGTTGCTTTCTTAGATCCAGAGACGTGTCGTCTGCTGCACCATAGCCATTTTGAAACTTGCGTTTGTAATCTCTGGCTGCAGCATGTATAGAGCGCCACATCGGCACGTTACCTATCTGAGAAAATATTTAAACTATTCTTTCATTTAAAAAAGGAGCGAAGTTGCTACATTATAGGGTGATTTTTTAAATTATTTTTTTGAAAGGTGTCCAATAATTTATGACCACCATGAATTTTTCCCTTCACAGACATCTATTCTGTTCTCCTCAGTCCTCACAATGCCTGTGAGAGACAATAAACATCTTAAATCTTTCTCCACGTTACTTAAATTGTCTTTAGAGCTTAATATAAAATTAAATAAATAAAACAAATTTAATTTTTTCTTGATTACAAGATAGTATGTAATTCTAATATTTTTTCGCCTTTTTTGTATTACGTTCTGATGCATTTAATAAAATTAACGAAATTTATAGTTTAAGGTTGGTATCAAGGTTTAAAGATGTTATTTATAAAAAAGATAAGCTGATATCGGTGAAGTTATTAGAAAACTCTTTATGCCGGCTAATTTTACTACCTATATACATACGTCTTTTGGTATCATCCTGTTCAGATTTTGGCGAAATTTTCTGTAATTTCGGTGGATTTTCAAATTTTGAATTTTTTTAAAAATTATAAGTTGGAGTTAACTAAGCTGCCTCGTTCAACTCCTACGAAGAGCCGGGAAAAACGTGGAGGAGTCTGAATCTCCCTCCCCCCTCCAAAAAAAACTTGTAGATATGTAACTGTTTTGAATATAAGGCTTTTAAATAAAATTTAAACTCGTAACAATGAATTTAACTTTTCATTTGCGGAAAATGCAAACCATTTATCTACATTTCAAGTTTAACTTCAAAGAATACGAATATTTCTTTGTATTTAATTTTATAATATATAAAATTTTATTCTAATTAATTTACTCCATTGAAGGCTGTTAAAGTACGAAAATTTTAAAAGAAAATGTATTCAATTTGTTAATAAAATTAAATTTTAAATATGATAATTTGAAGTTGCCCATTAGAACAAATTTATAAAATTAAATTCCCCGTCCTGAAATGTTTAGTAAGTCCTCTCAAAGTGAATTAATGGTTCTAAACTTTTGTTCCTTAATAACCAAAATTAAGATAATCTCATAATACTGCTCTGAGTAATTGGTTTTCAAAACAAAAAATAAATAAATCATTGTTGTCTTAGTTTAAGAAATGGATAACATCAATTCTTCGAAAATTCATTTATTTTAACATTTTATTATTTTTAAAACCATTAATAATTAAATTAGAAAATTTTTACTGCAGCAAGGTTCTTATTAAATAAGCAAATGCTAGCTAGAAAATTGTCTAATATGTTTTTAAGTGATTAGCTTTGCATTATCAATTTATTCTCAATTTAATATTGCTTTTCACTTTTATCTTATTTTATAAATAAATGCATTGGGAGTTGTGTGGTAGCGTAATAAAAGCATTTTGGCATTATTCTTAATATTTCGTGACATCGAGACGAAATTCTACTCAGTATCAGTCGAGTATATGGGTCTGGGGCGTAGGGTATTGAAGTTTGGGAAGTGTGGTGCCGTCTTCTTTATCTGATCATGACTAGATCTATTCCATACAGCCTTTGAGAAACTTCAAAATTGAACTACTCTAGCAAAAAAAGGGTACATTTAATCCAAAATTCTTGTAAAATCACTTTACTGAAATAATCTCTTAATGCTCTCAAAACTCGGAGTCTAGCCATTGTGTTAAATGAAATCAGTGCGTTAAGTGGTTAACGAAAAATATTTTTAGAAATATAAAAATAAAAATTAATCTGATTTTTTAAGTTACGGAAAATATAGATGTTCAAAAGCAAGCATTTTCAAGAGCATGAGTCATAAAGAAATATAGCAAAAAAAGTCAATCCGGTAAAATAACGATTACTTTGGTAATTAATTAATTGGCTTTGGAAAATTCTTGAAATGTGAAGCCATGCAGGTGCAATACGTATATAAACTTTCTCGTAAAAATTTATTTATTTTCCGTTTCGAGATATATTTCATTACAAACAAAACCGAACATTCATTTTCAAGAATGCAAGAAAAAAAATTTTCTTTTATACCTATCAAGATGGTAATATAAAATTAACTTTTTCCTCAGTTATAATATCTCCTGTACAGAATACATCCTCATTAGAAAGGCCTATAATAATAAAGACGCTGTTTTTCATTAATTAGCTATTTTTAAAAGAAAATATTCCGATGTGCCCTACAGCATTAAGATCATCATCCGTCAAGCAGCACATATATGATTATATATTTCATCTTTCTTGATTTATATTTTGGAAAATTTTAGTATGATGAATAAATCCTCAATAGTAAAAAAATCTCTTCAATACATGAAATACATCTCATTCTTGATAAATCAATTGATAATATTCAATAAATAAATCCTTGATAATTCAATAAGGAAAATATAGGGCTTTTAATCAATGGAATGCAGGACTTAAAAATGGTAATACCGAAAGAAGTTTATAACTCTCCGATGGTATCGGAATTCTCTAGAGGCATAATTAATTGTTTCTGATATCAAATTCCAAATTTAATAAGCTAATATAAAGTTAATTTAATTTCGTAAATGTAGCCTCATAATTATTTTAACCTTTAATTTACTAAGAATTCTAAGAACTGTTCTTGTATAATATCCTTAGGCTAGTATTTCAGTAAACTAAAAACTATAAATTTATAAAATGTATCTTTTTGAATTACGAAGGAGTATCGTGAACGCTACATGGCGTATCATTAAGATTCTGAATAAGCTCTCAAAGACAAAACATTGATATATTTATGTGTAGTCAACCGTTACATTTATTTAAACATTGTACTTAAATTTAATTTTTCTAGAGTAACATAGGTCGTAAATAGAATCATCCTAATATAAGTAAAAGTCTTTCTGGCTATGTATGTGGCTATGTTCCACATCTCCTAATAAACCAATGGACTGTTTTCAACCAAATTTTGCACACTTAGTATTTAAGACAAGGGGAAGACACTTATGAACTTTTCAAAGTTCAAAAGTTAATTAAATATTTAGTTAATTAGAAAGTAACTGAAACTGTTTTCCCGCAGTAACTTTGGAACAAACTGTTTCACAAAAAATATTTTTATACCATCTTAAAGCTCGAAATTTTACCTTACCTTTCCAATGATACAAATATCAATTTTGTACGATTTTCCTTCAATTTTTATTAATTTTTCAAAATTTAATTAGTTAAATGACTGAATTGAAGCGGACGATTTTGAATGAAATTTATAGATTCTCCGTTTTTAGGCAACTGTGAGACTTTGAACTACTCTGCCTTTATTTTTCCGATATTTCTGTTTATTTTGTAAATATTTCTTTATCTATTTATTAATTTCGTGCAATTTTTTCTTTAATTTTAATAATTTTTTCAAATTTTATTATTTAATTGCTGATGCAGTATATTTTTAGAGTTCGTTATTGAAACGTCCAGTAGTCTGCCTAAGTGTGGAGTTGGCTTAAACATTATACCTCAAACTAAAAAAAATCATAAATTAACGTTTAAAAAATATTTAATTTTCAAGATTTATTTTGGTTTTATCAAGACTTTCAAGGAAGTTCCTCGCATTTTGTGTCATTTTTATATAATTTTATAAATTTGTAAACTTGGTTTAGAAACGACGGCGAGATCTTTATATAAATAAAAGACATTTTGACTATACATCTGTATGTATCCATATCTCCTCTTAAACCACTGAACCGATTCCAACCAAAGTTTTCACACCTATTATTTAAGGCAATAGCAAGATCACTGACAATTTTTCAATGCCCAGAAGTTGGTTAAAATTTCAGTTTATAAAAAATTTTTAAAAATTCGGCGAAACTAATTTTACACCTTATTGAATTTCAGAATATTAGTTTATTATTGACACATATTTCATTTCCGTACAATTTGTTTCTCTCTTTCTAAAGAAATTTTCAAAGTTGATTTTATACACAATTTTCACCAGTATTTTTTATTGTTGGAGAACAAGAATAATACGAAGAACTGCTGCCATAATACATTAGCAGAATTCTGGAAGAACACAAAAAGAAAATTTTAAAAGTAGACGATTCAGAACGACGATAAACAATTTATATTAGGAACAACAATTGATTTTTTTTCATACTTTCAATTAATGAAACATTAACTATTTAATTAATTGTTTCAAAATATTCATTAAAATCTTTCTTATACCTCAGTATTTGTTAAGAAAATTTGAAGTATATATTTAATTAATAATTTATAAAGAAAATTAACCATCGACTCTTTTTAAAAATCTTCTGGTTCAATTGATATTTTCATTTTAATTTTAAAAAAACGTTTCAGATCATAAAAGGATTTTTTGTATTATAATATTTTACATAATAGTTGTTTTTACATTAAAAATATTAGACATGAAAGTATTTTAATCCGGAGGAACGCCGAGCGTATCTGCTAGTGGTAATATACGAATTGTGCAGATAGAAAAACATCTGATATCATATGGGTCGCTTTGTCTTTTGGCTTCTTCTATTAGTATTACAGTTTGAACAGTATTTACGGATTTAGATTAAACAAAATGAGATATAGTTTAAGTTCGAACAGTAACCAACCGCTGTATTTCATTCACATTAATTACATATTTCAAGATCTAACTGTGTCATTTGCTCAATTCCCATTCCCTTTTCATTCAAGCAAAGTACCTGTAAGGCGTGTTTTACATCCAGAGGTACCAAATTCTGGATGTAAAGAGTACTCAAAGGCAAACCGGAATCAGTTAGAACTCAAGATTGGACACATCGTCGTCGCAAGTTGTCATGAAGAGAACTTAAACACATGCAAATAAACACGTAAACATGTGTTCCGTTAGTAATAATAGTTGCACATGCGAAAAGAATAGAGGTCACTGAGGGAGTACAAGGCTGCACAAAGAGCTGTAACAATTAATTGATATCGTCGATTAATGGGAAACATTACGGAAGATCCGTAATGAATATTGGATAGCCTCTTTATAACGGAGATGATGGCGACAATTTTCTCACCATCTTCCATGGATGTAAGGTACATTGAAGCTTTCAGTTGATCCTAGAAAAAGTAATCAAACCAGTTTAGGATATAAGTTCGTATTAGCAAATTCCATATATACATTTGTATGGAACCACAAAATCCACTCTACCCAAATCCATGTCATGTTTTATTGCTGAATATGGCAGAATTGGGCCTCATCATTCCGGGACCCCATTTAAAGGTGCATCGATAGCTGCATCTGTTCTTCACTCAAAAGTTCTGGTAAAACTTCCATCAGAAACTTCCGGTGGACGTTCCTGTCCATCTCAGCTCTCCAAACATCCATTGAAACCTTACTAAAAATTTACAATATATAGGTATCACAGGTTATCGCATGTTATCTACCATGTGAAGGTGAAGTTTCTAATAATAACTATACGATTCCCTCTAGAAGTTTAGCATTCTATCCTCTACAAAAATTTCTAAACACGGTAGTGAAGCATCGTGTGTTTAAAAATGCGTTATACTCATTGATTTTAAACTGATTTTTTAATTCATCATATAATGATTAATTTTACTTAGCTGAAAGAAAATTTGAAATGATTGATGTTTTTAGACTTCGTCAGTTCACAGTTATTATATGTACACTTTTGGTAATCATCCAAGATTTCAATAATTTAATACACTAGAAGATTATAAACATTTTCATATGAATGCAAAAATGGAATATAAAACAAGTTTGAAAATAAGTCAGTTTGTTCAGATATAAAAGTTCTGGTGACTTTATTAGTAAACAGTTTTGCTATTCCTAAATATCTTTTTCTTTCGAATGTCAAGGAAAATTCATGGGTTACATTTAAAACTGCTTTCTACCATTTACTTGACTATGAAATTAATAATTTTAATTTGTTCTTAACCCATCTACATTTTAGATTTTAATTTAATACTGACTAATAGAATTTTTTATATTTTCAGATTTAAGGAATATTTAATAACATCATTACATTATGAGTTCTGTTTAACGAACATTTGTCTGTGCTTAATTTTTTTAATTTTTTTCAACTTCATCTTATTTTAAAAGGATAATTTTTTGTGGAAAAGTGTACATGAATAAGGGTGTATGATTCTCCAAAATAGATTTCAATTTTTCTTTAAAATGGTTTTACGCCAAAATGCGTGAAGTTTTGAGGCTCAGTCACTGCGCTTTTGTAATGCCATGAGATCGAATGTTGAACGGAAGCCAAATCGCCTACATAACGAAAGAAAATTTTTGCCTAAACTGAAAAAAAATATTCACAATTTTTTATTAGAAGTTGTCAGGGTTTTTTCACACTTCTTAGACTTTTTACATCTCTTTTTTGCATTTTTGATCATTTATTACAGTCCTAATGCAACTGTGTTATTTGAAGAACTTTAATTTATGAATTGGTGGGGGTTTTTGTCAGTTTCATGAATTTCAAGAAATTTTGAATATGTGGAAATAATTACAATTTCGTCCAAAAGAAATCTGCAAGATACCTAACAAAAGACCTACTTGTGTGCTTTACTCCTCATAATTTATGAAGTCTATAAAAATTCCAACGAAAGATAATGGGAAATTTGATGTACAGACTTTCGATTTCGCTTTCATATACCTGCTGTTTCAGCTACATGTCTAAGGTATGCTTTCGAAACTGTACCATTATCGGAGTTCGATATTGAACAAAATTTGAGGCATAGTATACCAGCAAAGAAATGGGGCCAGATAAAAATGGGATTTTATCAAAATAAAAGCAAGTTTCCAAATACTTTGAATGGAGAAAAAATCCTAAATCAGTCGCTGTGAATTAATAGTACAGCACGCTAGTTTGCCAGACACTGTCAAATTGAGTAAATGCTTACTCGACAAATATCCTATCTGATAACTTTCTGGTTCCAATATATTTTGGCAATACCTTATAATATTAGTATATTTAATTAGTCCTAAGCACAGAAATCGATAACTGAAGAATAAAAAAAACTATTTTCACCTTCTTCATATCTACAAATAATGTACAAAGTGCCCAATAACGTCCTCAACTTCCCCCTAGTAACCAAATCGGCTACCACTATGGTCATAAAAGGGATGTAGCAAAGTGACTATGAACTTTGGAATGACAGCTCTTTCTACGCGATGATCTTTTAATGGTGATGATAGCATTTAATGTAAGCTTTCCTATCTAGGAA
>BGPR01045243.1:0-12385 GCA_013235015.1 Araneus ventricosus | reverse complement strand
TCAGACACCTGTTGTCTTATATAGGCGTTGCCGACCGCATCGGATTACGATGATTGGTTGCATACCCCCGTTATTTGCAAACGCACGCCTGTACCAGTTTTTCTAGCTCTTCAGTGTAAGATAAAGTAAGTAAATTATTTTGATGTAAGAAAATTGTCCTTTTTCTTTATATATTTTCTTAAACCCTGAAATTCCTGCCCTATAATTCTATCTTTCTTATGACCATTTGTGTTTTTTCTCTATAGTGTTGTAAATAGAAAAGCTTTATTTCTAAGTATATTATAATAAATTGTCAAAAAGTTTTTATTTTATATGCTATTCGGTAATTTCAAAACATGAATCTCATCCAAATATTAAATAAATTTCAGTGCCACTAATCGGACTAACTTATGCTTTCGACGCCGTCTGGGACATAATTTATTCAGATTCTCAAGCTTTAAGGAGAACTCACGTTTTCAGCTGCTGCAGTTCAGTTTTGTTGTTGTAATCAAAAATCAGAATTAATTTCATTGTTTACTTTAAATATCATCTAAAAATAAATTAAGAATAACTGCATCCATCAAAATATGTGACATTTGCCGCCGAGACAGTTCTGACGCGAAAAGTTCATGTTGATTATAAAATTCAAAGAAGACAATAATGGAAGCTTATTCTACTGAACTTGCATATTTCACCACCGGCTCCCAGTAAAAATTTCCCAACATTTGTTATTTGCTGCAGAACTATTTAATTATCTTCAGAACAAGCCTGTTTTTTTTTCTGATTCTCGGCGAAATTTTCTAAATTGCATTCAAAGCATGCTAAATAGCATAGTCAAGCCTTTAGGAATTTGGACCTAGTGCTGAAAAATATATTTTTAATAACCTTGATAAAGACTTCTATGTCATAATTTAGAATTTCTGTCGTGCAATCTCGTAATTAAACACGGTTTAAAGAGATATGACAAGTTCATTTTGAAAGGTCTGGGCACAGCTTTGCATTAATGCATTAATCAAGCAATTTAATTGAAACTGATACTTCAGAGCTTTAAACATTCTAAATCTGAAGATGCATTTGAAGAAATTAAGTTTAAAAATAACTGAAAATGTCAAAATTTAGGAACCATATTTAAATTGGCCATAAATGTAATGTAAATATTTAGATTATGTAAAAATATTTGTAGAAATGTGACATTTTAATTTGATTTTTTGTTCTTTGAATATTTTGTGTTCTTCTAGCATTGCACAGTTGGCTTATTCTTCCGATTTTAAATAGTTATTGTTTCATACTCATTCATCTCTTAATGTCTTTATTCCATTATAAGTTTTTTAAAGGTCATATCATTCTCATTTTCATACTTCATATCATAATCTCTTTTGGTTAAATCAAAAGCCAAAAGAGAATGTTGTCATTACACAATCAGCTAAACTTGTTATGTCAGTTACGTTATTTGACAGCATCATAAATTCAGAGAATGTTCTTCTAATGCTGATCACATCTTATTCATTTGAAAAAATGAAAACTAAATAACCAAGGATGGAGAGCTAAATCATGAAACTTTTTCTTCACTGGAAAGAAGGAAGAGAATTTATCTTGTTGGCCAATGTCAAGAAGTAGAAATGACGTTATCAATGGCATTAATTCTCAACGCGTACTGAAAGTAGAAGAAAGAATCCTAGGGGAAAGCTCATTAATTTAACATGCTGCTATCATTATTAACAGAGCTTAAATGTATTTACTTTATTTATGTGTATCTAAAAATACATTACCATTACCTAAATTTATAAATAAAAAACATGTATTAAGTACTTTTAATTAATAACATGTTAAAAATAATATTTCTTGAAAAGCCAATTAGAAATAAACTTTATTTCATTTATTTACAAAATGCACATAAGTATTTATCCACCTTGGAAAAAAATTGTTTTGAAATTGATAATGTAGAAAGCAGTAAAAAATTTAATTAATCTGAAAGCTTTTGAATATCACTCCTTATTTCAAATGCAAATGGAGTTTTTCATAGGGTATTTTCATTAAGTATAAAGCTTTCACCTTAACCATATTGCAAATTGGTAACAAACATTTTCGTCGAAACATTTGTATTTTTGTCAACGTTAAATCTTAGGTTATTGCATACTAAAATTATCAAGATCATTCTGAATTGCATGATATTTTTCTAATGTGATACAAATAGGGCAGTATTGCAAAAGTTGTTTTTCCGTGTAAAATGTTTGATGTACATTAAGACTTTTCTGATAACTGTTTGAATCAAAAAGGTGAGTTTAATTCAATATCGACATACTTCAAAATTGAATGAAATATTTTGTGACCATCACAAATGCCTTGTGTTTGAAAATAATTTTGTTTCCCTCCTAGACCTATACACAAGGTACCCACTTAACCCATATTTCCTTATCGGCCTAAAAATAGGACAGCACATATAAATGGTCTTTATATAAATACTTTTGAATACTTTAATTCAAATCAAAGACGATTTATAATTCAAGACTAGTTTAACTATATATTCGTCTTTATCGCAAGTTTAAATCAATGTTGAATATTTTTCATTAAATTTTTAAAATGGCGATTTTTGCAGAATTTTTCTTTTACATTTTCAACACGATGTAATGTTTTGATCACCGAGAAAAACATACACGTAAATTTATTGAAGTAATATCCCATATTTTTATAACAGTAAAAAATAATGTCAATTTTATTTTTTCTAAAAGGTAATTTTTCCTTGCATTTTCGACTTTCCTAAAAATAGGACGATGGTACAATATACTACTACCCTACCCCCAATCTTTTAGTAATAGACATAGTTTTCTCTTTCTCTGTTACATTTCGAACATTGCAACACTACAACTAACATAGACGCCAAACAGTCTGTCTGACAGGTGCATATCAAGTGCCAGATATGAGGGGGACGGAGTTAATTATTCTCAAATAACAGCTCATGAAGTCACTTTGTATTTTGAAATTCATCGAAGAAGTATTAGTTACCCTCTTTTTGGTATGTTTGAATTTTGTTTTGTTTAGAAAATAATTTTGATGCTAGTATTTTAAAATAACATGTAAATTTTTCACGTGGCAGAAAACAGGTAAAGGTACCAATGTCCATACATTCTACAATAAACATACAAACAGAGTTAACCTGTTTGATAATCATGCATCAGCTTATTTTACTTCAAGAAAAAATGGTACTGTCCTTTATTTATTAATATGTTTGAAACAGTATTTGTTGCTTCATGGAAGCCCAATCAGCTGTTTAGTGATGATAATCTGAGCATGCGTGAATTTCAAAGACATATAACAGTTACCTATTTGGATCTTTCTATTCCAAGGAAACCATCTTGCAGAAATGTGGGTGTTCACCATGTTAATGAAGATTTTCTAAAGCTTTAAAATAAGCATGTCATTGTAAAAAAAACCAGAAAAGCGACAAAGAAGATGCCAGCTAAAATTCTGCCCTTCAGAACCAACAACTATCTATAAGAAACGTAACGTTGGACTAGGCTTAAGATGCTTTCTCCCATTCCACCTAAGTGAAAATGAACAGCAGTGAATTACACCATTGTCCTATTTTTAGGACAGCCTGTACCAATGAAACTAAAGAAAGTTTTGTAGGTTCTTTGATTTTATGTGTATACATAGGCTCAGAGAAACACACATTTAAGATTTTATAAAAAAATATTAATTTTTTCAATGCTTGGTACGATATGAGTTAAATAAGGACCACCCCCGATTAACTTCAGAAAGACAGCTATTGACATGAAAGTAGTGTTTAGGTATAATAAAACGTCTATTCGTTATATGATGAGACCTCTTACAACGGTAACTGGTGGTAAACTCTGGAATTAGAGTTCCTATCTCGAAACTAGTACAAAATAGGGGAAAATGTCAATTACAAAGTTGGTAGAGCGTTATCAATTTAGCAGAAAAACAAACGCCTTCTGTATAATATTATTACTAAGAACAGAACGCTTAAAATTGACGTTTGATTGTTCTTTATTTCCGAATTTTTTCAATATTTAGTTCAATTATAAATTATCGCTAAATGAATATTTTAGGGAAAAGTTTGCATGATTGTTTCTTAACAAAATAAATAAGTTTCAGCAGTATTATTTTGCGTCTCATTTTTATTCAATGAATGTCTTCTGTTTACAGAAGCATTTTAGGAAAATTAGTTTTACATTCATATTATGCCATGAAGAGAAACTTACAAAAATATCGAACTAATACTCAATATCTTCGATAAATAAAACATTTTATAATTGGAAATAACTTTTATCTTGATTACATATCAATGGTTTTATCTTCTTCTTGAAAGAGAATTCATATTAAAAAGGATACTATTTACTAGACTACTAAAGTTCTCTTTCGAGTTTGACATATATGTTTTTTTAAATTATTTAATTCCGTTGATGGTTCTGTGTATAAATTCAAACATCTCCTTTTCCCTTGATGCGTCTTTTTCTTTTAGTAGATTTCAACAATTTAGCTAATCTTCCTAGTAATGAATCTGCTGAGTTATGATTTCGAAAACAATTCAAATATGTCATATAGAATTTAAAAATGATTCAAAATCGCATTAGTTCAAGCAAACTTTATAATAATTCTAAATATTTCTTCTGAAAAACAAACTATTGAAACTGGATATCTCTTCTAAAATAAATAAAGTACAGGGTGGACATAAATTATTGGAATCATTTCAAAAATTATTTGAAAAAACTCTATAATGTAAAAACCTTGGTTTTTTAAATGAGAGTGTAATTTAAACAGTTTTTTTTCCAGATAGGTAACGCGCCGTTGCGGCACTCTAAATCTGCTGCAGTGGGAGATTCTCAAAAAAAATAGCTATCGTGCAGAAGATGGCACCTCTCTGATTCCACGAAAGCAAATCAATTGTAACAGTTCAAATACATTTTCGCTTAGGGTATCGAAATTCCGAGTACGAACTCCATTGAGCGTTTGTATAAACAATTAAGGAGTGTAAGTCTCTATTACTCATTCAACAAGTTTGTTTGTGATCTACTGTCTTCCAGCACCTTCCCTATGTTGAACATTTCCTGTTCCCTTAAATTGCTCGTACCAACGCTTGATGGAGCTCTTACTTGAAGATTGACAATGTCGATACTCTAAGCGTTGCTTTCTTAGATCCAGAGACGTGTCGTCTGCTGCACCATAGCCATTTTGAAACTTGCGTTTGTAATCTCTGGCTGCAGCATGTATAGAGCGCCACATCGGCACGTTACCTATCTGAGAAAATATTTAAACTATTCTTTCATTTAAAAAAGGAGCGAAGTTGCTACATTATAGGGTGATTTTTTAAATTATTTTTTTGAAAGGTGTCCAATAATTTATGACCACCATGAATTTTTCCCTTCACAGACATCTATTCTGTTCTCCTCAGTCCTCACAATGCCTGTGAGAGACAATAAACATCTTAAATCTTTCTCCACGTTACTTAAATTGTCTTTAGAGCTTAATATAAAATTAAATAAATAAAACAAATTTAATTTTTTCTTGATTACAAGATAGTATGTAATTCTAATATTTTTTCGCCTTTTTTGTATTACGTTCTGATGCATTTAATAAAATTAACGAAATTTATAGTTTAAGGTTGGTATCAAGGTTTAAAGATGTTATTTATAAAAAAGATAAGCTGATATCGGTGAAGTTATTAGAAAACTCTTTATGCCGGCTAATTTTACTACCTATATACATACGTCTTTTGGTATCATCCTGTTCAGATTTTGGCGAAATTTTCTGTAATTTCGGTGGATTTTCAAATTTTGAATTTTTTTAAAAATTATAAGTTGGAGTTAACTAAGCTGCCTCGTTCAACTCCTACGAAGAGCCGGGAAAAACGTGGAGGAGTCTGAATCTCCCTCCCCCCTCCAAAAAAAACTTGTAGATATGTAACTGTTTTGAATATAAGGCTTTTAAATAAAATTTAAACTCGTAACAATGAATTTAACTTTTCATTTGCGGAAAATGCAAACCATTTATCTACATTTCAAGTTTAACTTCAAAGAATACGAATATTTCTTTGTATTTAATTTTATAATATATAAAATTTTATTCTAATTAATTTACTCCATTGAAGGCTGTTAAAGTACGAAAATTTTAAAAGAAAATGTATTCAATTTGTTAATAAAATTAAATTTTAAATATGATAATTTGAAGTTGCCCATTAGAACAAATTTATAAAATTAAATTCCCCGTCCTGAAATGTTTAGTAAGTCCTCTCAAAGTGAATTAATGGTTCTAAACTTTTGTTCCTTAATAACCAAAATTAAGATAATCTCATAATACTGCTCTGAGTAATTGGTTTTCAAAACAAAAAATAAATAAATCATTGTTGTCTTAGTTTAAGAAATGGATAACATCAATTCTTCGAAAATTCATTTATTTTAACATTTTATTATTTTTAAAACCATTAATAATTAAATTAGAAAATTTTTACTGCAGCAAGGTTCTTATTAAATAAGCAAATGCTAGCTAGAAAATTGTCTAATATGTTTTTAAGTGATTAGCTTTGCATTATCAATTTATTCTCAATTTAATATTGCTTTTCACTTTTATCTTATTTTATAAATAAATGCATTGGGAGTTGTGTGGTAGCGTAATAAAAGCATTTTGGCATTATTCTTAATATTTCGTGACATCGAGACGAAATTCTACTCAGTATCAGTCGAGTATATGGGTCTGGGGCGTAGGGTATTGAAGTTTGGGAAGTGTGGTGCCGTCTTCTTTATCTGATCATGACTAGATCTATTCCATACAGCCTTTGAGAAACTTCAAAATTGAACTACTCTAGCAAAAAAAGGGTACATTTAATCCAAAATTCTTGTAAAATCACTTTACTGAAATAATCTCTTAATGCTCTCAAAACTCGGAGTCTAGCCATTGTGTTAAATGAAATCAGTGCGTTAAGTGGTTAACGAAAAATATTTTTAGAAATATAAAAATAAAAATTAATCTGATTTTTTAAGTTACGGAAAATATAGATGTTCAAAAGCAAGCATTTTCAAGAGCATGAGTCATAAAGAAATATAGCAAAAAAAGTCAATCCGGTAAAATAACGATTACTTTGGTAATTAATTAATTGGCTTTGGAAAATTCTTGAAATGTGAAGCCATGCAGGTGCAATACGTATATAAACTTTCTCGTAAAAATTTATTTATTTTCCGTTTCGAGATATATTTCATTACAAACAAAACCGAACATTCATTTTCAAGAATGCAAGAAAAAAAATTTTCTTTTATACCTATCAAGATGGTAATATAAAATTAACTTTTTCCTCAGTTATAATATCTCCTGTACAGAATACATCCTCATTAGAAAGGCCTATAATAATAAAGACGCTGTTTTTCATTAATTAGCTATTTTTAAAAGAAAATATTCCGATGTGCCCTACAGCATTAAGATCATCATCCGTCAAGCAGCACATATATGATTATATATTTCATCTTTCTTGATTTATATTTTGGAAAATTTTAGTATGATGAATAAATCCTCAATAGTAAAAAAATCTCTTCAATACATGAAATACATCTCATTCTTGATAAATCAATTGATAATATTCAATAAATAAATCCTTGATAATTCAATAAGGAAAATATAGGGCTTTTAATCAATGGAATGCAGGACTTAAAAATGGTAATACCGAAAGAAGTTTATAACTCTCCGATGGTATCGGAATTCTCTAGAGGCATAATTAATTGTTTCTGATATCAAATTCCAAATTTAATAAGCTAATATAAAGTTAATTTAATTTCGTAAATGTAGCCTCATAATTATTTTAACCTTTAATTTACTAAGAATTCTAAGAACTGTTCTTGTATAATATCCTTAGGCTAGTATTTCAGTAAACTAAAAACTATAAATTTATAAAATGTATCTTTTTGAATTAAGAAGGAGTATCGTGAACGCTACATGGCGTATCATTAAGATTCTGAATAAGCTCTCAAAGACAAAACATTGATATATTTATGTGTAGTCAACCGTTACATTTATTTAAACATTGTACTTAAATTTAATTTTTCTAGAGTAACATAGGTCGTAAATAGAATCATCCTAATATAAGTAAAAGTCTTTCTGGCTATGTATGTGGCTATGTTCCACATCTCCTAATAAACCAATGGACTGTTTTCAACCAAATTTTGCACACTTAGTATTTAAGACAAGGGGAAGACACTTATGAACTTTTCAAAGTTCAAAAGTTAATTAAATATTTAGTTAATTAGAAAGTAACTGAAACTGTTTTCCCGCAGTAACTTTGGAACAAACTGTTTCACAAAAAATATTTTTATACCATCTTAAAGCTCGAAATTTTACCTTACCTTTCCAATGATACAAATATCAATTTTGTACGATTTTCCTTCAATTTTTATTAATTTTTCAAAATTTAATTAGTTAAATGACTGAATTGAAGCGGACGATTTTGAATGAAATTTATAGATTCTCCGTTTTTAGGCAACTGTGAGACTTTGAACTACTCTGCCTTTATTTTTCCGATATTTCTGTTTATTTTGTAAATATTTCTTTATCTATTTATTAATTTCGTGCAATTTTTTCTTTAATTTTAATAATTTTTTCAAATTTTATTATTTAATTGCTGATGCAGTATATTTTTAGAGTTCGTTATTGAAACGTCCAGTAGTCTGCCTAAGTGTGGAGTTGGCTTAAACATTATACCTCAAACTAAAAAAAATCATAAATTAACGTTTAAAAAATATTTAATTTTCAAGATTTATTTTGGTTTTATCAAGACTTTCAAGGAAGTTCCTCGCATTTTGTGTCATTTTTATATAATTTTATAAATTTGTA
Source organism: Araneus ventricosus (assembly GCA_013235015.1). NCBI lineage: Eukaryota > Metazoa > Arthropoda > Arachnida > Araneae > Araneidae > Araneus > Araneus ventricosus. The sequence continues at coordinate 3,571 of BGPR01045243.1, read as the reverse complement.
AACTTGGTTTAGAAACGACGGCGAGATCTTTATATAAATAAAAGACATTTTGACTATACATCTGTATGTATCCATATCTCCTCTTAAACCACTGAACCGATTCCAACCAAAGTTTTCACACCTATTATTTAAGGCAATAGCAAGATCACTGACAATTTTTCAATGCCCAGAAGTTGGTTAAAATTTCAGTTTATAAAAAATTTTTAAAAATTCGGCGAAACTAATTTTACACCTTATTGAATTTCAGAATATTAGTTTATTATTGACACATATTTCATTTCCGTACAATTTGTTTCTCTCTTTCTAAAGAAATTTTCAAAGTTGATTTTATACACAATTTTCACCAGTATTTTTTATTGTTGGAGAACAAGAATAATACGAAGAACTGCTGCCATAATACATTAGCAGAATTCTGGAAGAACACAAAAAGAAAATTTTAAAAGTAGACGATTCAGAACGACGATAAACAATTTATATTAGGAACAACAATTGATTTTTTTTCATACTTTCAATTAATGAAACATTAACTATTTAATTAATTGTTTCAAAATATTCATTAAAATCTTTCTTATACCTCAGTATTTGTTAAGAAAATTTGAAGTATATATTTAATTAATAATTTATAAAGAAAATTAACCATCGACTCTTTTTAAAAATCTTCTGGTTCAATTGATATTTTCATTTTAATTTTAAAAAAACGTTTCAGATCATAAAAGGATTTTTTGTATTATAATATTTTACATAATAGTTGTTTTTACATTAAAAATATTAGACATGAAAGTATTTTAATCCGGAGGAACGCCGAGCGTATCTGCTAGTGGTAATATACGAATTGTGCAGATAGAAAAACATCTGATATCATATGGGTCGCTTTGTCTTTTGGCTTCTTCTATTAGTATTACAGTTTGAACAGTATTTACGGATTTAGATTAAACAAAATGAGATATAGTTTAAGTTCGAACAGTAACCAACCGCTGTATTTCATTCACATTAATTACATATTTCAAGATCTAACTGTGTCATTTGCTCAATTCCCATTCCCTTTTCATTCAAGCAAAGTACCTGTAAGGCGTGTTTTACATCCAGAGGTACCAAATTCTGGATGTAAAGAGTACTCAAAGGCAAACCGGAATCAGTTAGAACTCAAGATTGGACACATCGTCGTCGCAAGTTGTCATGAAGAGAACTTAAACACATGCAAATAAACACGTAAACATGTGTTCCGTTAGTAATAATAGTTGCACATGCGAAAAGAATAGAGGTCACTGAGGGAGTACAAGGCTGCACAAAGAGCTGTAACAATTAATTGATATCGTCGATTAATGGGAAACATTACGGAAGATCCGTAATGAATATTGGATAGCCTCTTTATAACGGAGATGATGGCGACAATTTTCTCACCATCTTCCATGGATGTAAGGTACATTGAAGCTTTCAGTTGATCCTAGAAAAAGTAATCAAACCAGTTTAGGATATAAGTTCGTATTAGCAAATTCCATATATACATTTGTATGGAACCACAAAATCCACTCTACCCAAATCCATGTCATGTTTTATTGCTGAATATGGCAGAATTGGGCCTCATCATTCCGGGACCCCATTTAAAGGTGCATCGATAGCTGCATCTGTTCTTCACTCAAAAGTTCTGGTAAAACTTCCATCAGAAACTTCCGGTGGACGTTCCTGTCCATCTCAGCTCTCCAAACATCCATTGAAACCTTACTAAAAATTTACAATATATAGGTATCACAGGTTATCGCATGTTATCTACCATGTGAAGGTGAAGTTTCTAATAATAACTATACGATTCCCTCTAGAAGTTTAGCATTCTATCCTCTACAAAAATTTCTAAACACGGTAGTGAAGCATCGTGTGTTTAAAAATGCGTTATACTCATTGATTTTAAACTGATTTTTTAATTCATCATATAATGATTAATTTTACTTAGCTGAAAGAAAATTTGAAATGATTGATGTTTTTAGACTTCGTCAGTTCACAGTTATTATATGTACACTTTTGGTAATCATCCAAGATTTCAATAATTTAATACACTAGAAGATTATAAACATTTTCATATGAATGCAAAAATGGAATATAAAACAAGTTTGAAAATAAGTCAGTTTGTTCAGATATAAAAGTTCTGGTGACTTTATTAGTAAACAGTTTTGCTATTCCTAAATATCTTTTTCTTTCGAATGTCAAGGAAAATTCATGGGTTACATTTAAAACTGCTTTCTACCATTTACTTGACTATGAAATTAATAATTTTAATTTGTTCTTAACCCATCTACATTTTAGATTTTAATTTAATACTGACTAATAGAATTTTTTATATTTTCAGATTTAAGGAATATTTAATAACATCATTACATTATGAGTTCTGTTTAACGAACATTTGTCTGTGCTTAATTTTTTTAATTTTTTTCAACTTCATCTTATTTTAAAAGGATAATTTTTTGTGGAAAAGTGTACATGAATAAGGGTGTATGATTCTCCAAAATAGATTTCAATTTTTCTTTAAAATGGTTTTACGCCAAAATGCGTGAAGTTTTGAGGCTCAGTCACTGCGCTTTTGTAATGCCATGAGATCGAATGTTGAACGGAAGCCAAATCGCCTACATAACGAAAGAAAATTTTTGCCTAAACTGAAAAAAAATATTCACAATTTTTTATTAGAAGTTGTCAGGGTTTTTTCACACTTCTTAGACTTTTTACATCTCTTTTTTGCATTTTTGATCATTTATTACAGTCCTAATGCAACTGTGTTATTTGAAGAACTTTAATTTATGAATTGGTGGGGGTTTTTGTCAGTTTCATGAATTTCAAGAAATTTTGAATATGTGGAAATAATTACAATTTCGTCCAAAAGAAATCTGCAAGATACCTAACAAAAGACCTACTTGTGTGCTTTACTCCTCATAATTTATGAAGTCTATAAAAATTCCAACGAAAGATAATGGGAAATTTGATGTACAGACTTTCGATTTCGCTTTCATATACCTGCTGTTTCAGCTACATGTCTAAGGTATGCTTTCGAAACTGTACCATTATCGGAGTTCGATATTGAACAAAATTTGAGGCATAGTATACCAGCAAAGAAATGGGGCCAGATAAAAATGGGATTTTATCAAAATAAAAGCAAGTTTCCAAATACTTTGAATGGAGAAAAAATCCTAAATCAGTCGCTGTGAATTAATAGTACAGCACGCTAGTTTGCCAGACACTGTCAAATTGAGTAAATGCTTACTCGACAAATATCCTATCTGATAACTTTCTGGTTCCAATATATTTTGGCAATACCTTATAATATTAGTATATTTAATTAGTCCTAAGCACAGAAATCGATAACTGAAGAATAAAAAAAACTATTTTCACCTTCTTCATATCTACAAATAATGTACAAAGTGCCCAATAACGTCCTCAACTTCCCCCTAGTAACCAAATCGGCTACCACTATGGTCATAAAAGGGATGTAGCAAAGTGACTATGAACTTTGGAATGACAGCTCTTTCTACGCGATGATCTTTTAATGGTGATGATAGCATTTAATGTAAGCTTTCCTATCTAGGAA
>BGPR01045242.1:0-12385 GCA_013235015.1 Araneus ventricosus | reverse complement strand
TTTTCTTAATTAAACTTATTAATTAATAATTAATTACCAAGTCGAGAGATTTCGTTATGGTTTCTGTTAGATTTATGACCACTTCATTTTATGGAAAATGCCTGTGCTAAAAGATTCAGAGTCCTTTGGATCGAATAAAGCAGGTTTTATTTACAGCACGGTCTATCATACATGAAAAGCAGAATCACAGTGAGGATAAAATGAAAGCCACTTATATATATAGATTTTCAAGAGTATTGAAAACATAGAAAGTCAGCCAATGGGGATTCGTAATGATACAGTGAAACAGCGAATAGAAAACATTAATACGACAACCAATCAGCACTATTTAAAAAGGCGTCAGGTTTCTGAAACTTAGTGATGTAATGTGCGAATACTCTATTCTAACACCCGCCCTTAATCGCACATTAAGAACATAAATTTTAAAATTCAAATTTTGAAATTGCATAATTTTAAAAGTTCACAAAATTTGGTTTTAGGCAGTGCTTTTGTCAGCATGTCAGCAATTTGATTTCCAGTAGAAATGTATTCTATCTTAATTTTATTTCTGCTGACAATATCACGAATGAATTTCAATTTAATATTAATATGCTTCATTCTTCCAAAATTATTTTCATTTGCAATACACTTAATACATGACTGGTTATCTTCATATACTATAAGATTTTTAACACATACAATTTCACTAGCAATGCCTTTAATCCACAAAAGATCTTGAACTCCTTTACTCAAGGCTATTATTTCAGCCTCTGTAGATGATAATGCAATACACTTTTGTTTATTTACACACCATAATATAGGATTATTACAGAACATAATTAAGTAACCAGAAATAGATTTTCTATCATTTGAATTTGAACCCCAATCAGCATCAACATATAAAGACAGATCTGAATCATACAAATTACATTTCTTATAGTTAATTTTCATTTTAGCAGTACCTTTCAAATATCTCAAGATTTTCTTTAAAGCACACCAGGCAGCATCAGTGGGATGTTCCTGAATTTGACTTAAGCAATTAACAGCAAATAAAATATCAGGTCTAGATACATACGCTAAATAAAGTAAAGAACCAACTAATTCTCTATATGGACCATTAAAGTGATTACCTTTTTCAAACGTAGCAGCAGTTGCTTTAGTTTCAATGGGAATAGAACTAGGGTTACAATCAAGCATTTTGTACTTTTTCAACAATCTTAAAATATAGGACTCTTGATCTAAGAACAAATTATCCGAAGTAAATTCTATTCGGATACCTAAGAACTCTGATGCCTTTTCAGATTTTGACATCTTAAATTCTTTAGATAACATATCAACAATAACATTAGTTTCTTGAACATCAGAACCTCCTAATAAAAGATCATCAACATAAAGAGCCATAAAAATTTTCTTTGAATTTACTTGTCTTATAAAAATGCAAGATTCAGAATTAAGTTGTTTGAAACCTAACTTATTCACAAAATTAAGAAATTTTTGATACCACTGGCGTGGGGCTTGCTTTAAGCCATACAAACTCTTTTTAAGTTTGCATTTTCTGCCAGTGTTATCATCATAACCTTTTGGCTGATCCATATAAATAGTTTCATTTAGTTCACCATTAAGAAAAGCAGTTTTAACATCTAAAACAAGAACATTAGAATTTTCATTTAGCATAATAATTAATAATAAACGTAATGCAGGCATACTAATAACAGGAGAAAATGTTTCGAAATAGTCCACTCCTTCTTTTTGCATGAACCCGCGAGCTACAAGCCTCGCTTTGTACTTACCGTCTCTCTTTTTCCATAGTACCTACCTGCAAGAAATAGCTTTTCTGTCCATTGGCAGTTCATCTAAATCCCATACATCATTCTCTTTCATGGACTCCATTTCTTCGTCCAAAGCTGCTTTCCAATTTTGTTGTTCACTATGAGGTAAAGTAGAAATGTCATCAAATTTGAGAGTCTCTTCTTGAGAGAGCATTGCTTGATAAATTTCGGATTCCGGAAACCTAATCGGATGTTTCTTTTCTCTCGACGATTTTCTCACTGTTCCTTCTGATGTATCTTCAGACAGTTCGGTAGATGGCACAAAAATATCGATTTCACTTTCCTCAGACTCATTTTCAGCATCAAGCTTGCTTTCATCGATGTTTGGAGACACATAATTAAAATCGTTTGAAGATTTCTTTTCCTCATTAAATTTTACATTCTTTGATATAATGATGCGCTTAGTTGTGGGATCTAGTAGACGATATCCCATTGAGGAATAACCAATGAATATCATTTTCTTGCATTTGTCATCTAATTTCTTTGTTTGAGAATTAGGTATGAGAGTATATGCATCGCAGCCAAATACTCTAAGATTTTTCAAATCAGCATGAGTATTGTACTTTAAATAGTATGGAGTGAGACAGTCAATGGATGTATTGGGCATTCTATTGTTTATGTAGGCTGCAGTAAGAACTGCAAAACCCCAAAACTTCTTAGGCAGATTAGATTCAAATATCATTGCCCGCCCTTTTTCCAAGAGACTTCTGTTTGCCCGTTCAGCTACACCATTAAGGCATGGAGTATACGAAGGTGAAGGATCAATTTTTATACCAGCTTCATTTGCAAACTTTAGAAATTCACCATCAACATATTCCTTTCCGTTGTCGCATCTAATTTTCTTTACTGAAGGATTTAACTGACAAAAGTTTTTAAGTTCAGAAGCTGCGTCACTTTTTCTTTTAAGTAATCGCACTTCAGTAAAACAGGAATAATCATCTATAAGAGTCATAAAATATTGCTCACCTGCAAAAGTCTTGGGCACAATCAGTCCACAAATATCCGTGTGAATCATCACCATGGGCACAGTTTCTCGTCTCCTAGGGCCTTTTCCAACAGATGTTGCACACTGTTTAGCACGTGTGCACACTTCACAGAAAGATGAAATAGTAGGTAATCCTAACTGCTTCAGGGATTGGTTGCACGAGTGACCACATCTTCTATGCCCCAGATCATCAATATCCGACTTGAGAGCAATTTCACAATGAGGTATAAAATCACTGATGTATTGTCCACAATTCTTTCGGTGACCGAATAATAAACACTTGTTTTCTTTTTCAAGAAACACTTCTTCTTTCTTGAAGATAACACAAAATCCAGCAGCCTCTATCTTTTGCACTGATAACAACTGTCCATTTAAATTTGGAACATAAAGCACATCTTTTAAATTCAAATTAACATTATTCGAAATTTCTCCTCGAATAATTCCGATTCCTTCTACTTGAAGAACTGCAGATTTGGAGGCGCACTTAATGATTCCTGATGCTGGTTCCAGAGAGCTGAACCATTCTTTTCTAGAACACATATGAGAAGTTGCACCAGAGTCAATGATGAATTTATCTTCATTTAAAGTTCCCGCAGCGAAAGTTATTTCAAAGGCTGAATGCCTTGCACCAGAATCTGCTGCTGTCTTGGACACGGGGCAGTCACGCTTGTAATGTCCGGCCTTGCCGCAGGAAAAACATTTGGAAGTTTTTAATCTACAAAATTTAGAAGTGTGACCTTTCTTAGAGCAAAAGTTACACATGAATTTCTTATATTTAGCCGCAAAAGTTACATTATCTGAGGAATATTTAATAGAGGATTTATCAACAAATTTAGAGTCATTCATTAGAACTTCGGAATCTGTTAATCTTTGAGTTACGAATTCCAAGGTTAAATTTACATTTGGTTGATTCTCCAAAGCAACTTTGACTGATTCATATTCTTTGGGTAAGGACATCAAAATTTAAACGATAGAGTCAATGTCACTTACTTCAGCACCGGAAACACGCAAGTCCGATACGAGCTTTAAAATCTCGTCGATATGCTGTCGCATTGAAGTTTCTTTGCTCTTTCTTATTGTTGCTAGTCTTTTACGCGTTAAAATCTGATTCACAGCACCTTTAGCTTCGTACGTAGATATAAGGGCCTTCCAAATCTTAAAAGCGGTGTCCTCCTTTTGTAAAGAAGATAAAATTTTATCATCCAACAAAGTCAGCAGAATGGCAGGAGACTTCATTGATATTAGCAGAATCATTCTTTTTTCACCCAGAAGAAAAAGTTTAAAACCTGTTTTTATTAGTAATATAATCTGAGATTTATTTGATATGCGATTATTAAACTTTAATAGCATAGGAGTAAAAACAGGGATATATTTTTGAATAGTATCTGTTGGCTGCGCCGAATCACTTAATCGCCAATCTGATTATTTTATTGGCCATCTTGTTTCTTAGCTATTAGGTGGCTTAGTGCTATTTGGCGAAACTGGAGTTCAGAATTTTAAATATCGAACAGAAAGAAAGGAAAACGCTACAATTCCGGCGCCTTCTAACATATTTTGAAAGGGAAATCTTTGAGTGTAACGTTCAGTTCACAAGAAGCCTGAGAATTAAAAATAGTTCCATTCATTTAAATACGTTTCTTGCTCCTTTGGCACATTTACATGCTCATGATCTTGCAAAACATTTATTTTTCACTTTATGGAAGCGTAACCTTATACGTAACCATATAATAGCAAAATACGACTTCCTGTTAGATTGCAAGTCGCCAAAATGAAAGCAGTTTCATCTAATACAACAGATTAACGTTCCGAAGTTGGTGAGAAACTGCATACGATTGTTGCCCTTGGTGGGAATTCTTAGTTATGTCGAGGTAACAGGAAGGTTACAGAATTGTTTCGGTCAAACAACAGTATTTAGGTTGTTTCCTCACAACTGTGGGTTGAAATCTAGAATTTGGTACACACTCTTAAAACGCTGCCAAATCGCCAAAGCAAGACGTTGACCGCTGCATTTCACTGGTGCCAAGTCGCCACACCTAAATTCAGGTAATACTTGTATTAGCTTTGGCAACATGGCGCCATTTTATGAGTGTCTACGAACTTCTAAATTTCAACCCAAATGTGAATACTAGAATTCTTTATTTCGAATTTTTTCGTTTAGGTACTTTTACTTTTCAATACTTTTTTGCAAATGCGACGTGATGTGCAGCATTCACGCCAAAAAGGGAATTCCTTTCAAAAAATTTTCAGCTTTCATTGTCGATAAACATAAAAGTTGGCGCAAAATGAAGATTAAATTGAAACAGTAAAGATGCATAATTAATGAATTATAAAATGGCAAACAAAGCCAAATTCTTGGAACAATCTACACATGCTGGTGTCTGTTGAACTAACGGAAAAATACCCGACATTTTAGTACTTTGAATTCCAAAATATTTTTAAAAATGCAAATGAAGTCTTTTCTCAAACAGTGCGAGTATAATACAATCGAATTCAAATGATCAAAAGTCAGTTATTTTTAAAATATTAGGTCAACCAGCAAAATGCATGCAGGCATGCCAAGCAAAGTATTATTAATCTACGTAAATGGCCTAGTTGGTAATTTCTCATTTAATTTATGGTTCTTTATTTCCATTTCTGTTAAAGCTACATTCTCCCCAACACTGCTACTGGAATTTTAAGCACGTCGACCTTTTGATGTATCAAAAATCTTTGTAACTGATTAAATTAAAATAATTTAATTATCATTTTAATAGCTTGAATTCGGTAATGTAGTTTGAAAACGAACGACTTTTCTAATTAGTATGTTGCTTTTAAAGCCAAATTAACTTTATGGCAACTTTTTGGCAATTTTAAGCTCAACTTCTTTAGTACAAAAATATTAGTAATTTATTTTAACAAAGTTTTATTAAATATTTATAGCATCTGTAGTCTTTCATCCTAAATGAGAGGAAAAAAAAAAATGAAAGCTTCTTTTAAGAATTAATTTTTTCTGGGAATATCAATCGGAAATAGTTCATAACAAAAATAAATTTTGAATTAATTTATAATATTTGAAATTTTGCCCTCTTCTCCATAAAGTTATGTCCATTCTCTAGCCGTCACAGTTATTGCAATAGCGCCCAGCTCTATCTTGCTAATAGGGAAACACAATTAGGAAAGGAATTCGAGAGCTTTCTGTCAACTTTCTTGTGAGACTTTTGAAAAAATTATACTTAGTTCATTGCATAGAAAATTTCTTCCGAAATCAACTTCAATTTTGCCAAATTTCTGTTTCAACCCGGCCTATCGATTTTAATACGTTTAAGCGAAAAGACGGAAGGCTAGTTCAAATTTTACGCACTCAACTCAAGTTTGTTTAGCTTCTTTTGCTTTTAATAGCGGTAATTTTATTCTTCGATCCTCCTAAAAACAGTCATGAAGTCGCTCTGTCTGCAATTTGAGGAGATTCTCAATCCGGTCATTCATATCTCATCCAAAATGGAATTTTTGGAATTTGGAAAAAGCAATCTTCAAGGTCGAAAACCTATGAAATTTGGAAGAAATGATTTTGAGTGGTGGAATTCCAACCAACTCAAAATCCAAGACTTCATACGCTGATTCCAATTAGAGATCCCGATACGAGGCTAGCGGAGCATCAAAGGGTTTGCCTAGATTGGGACCTCGAGACGAGGGTAGAAAATTGGAAATCCGCCGAGTGAAGGAGGAATACGGGGGATCGGAGAGCTACGGTAGCTCACTTTGGAGACTACTTGAATGACGTGCGAAATTTTTCAATTAAGATGGGTTGGAATAAAACGGGCTTTCGACAAATGGCTTTCAAGTGAATGTCCATCTTCGAGATTTGTATCTAGACATGAGCTGAGACTTGAGAAAAGCATATCGGTAGTCTGTTTCAAAATATACAGGGTGCCCAGGCCGAAGTATCCAAAAGTAATGGCTTACAGAACTACTCATTAGAATTTTGGAATTTAAAAATATTTAAATGAAAATAACATCTCAAAAAGTTATTTTTAATCTAAATACAGTTCTTTGCGCATACTTTTTGTATCGCGACAGATGTTGAAACGTTAATCGAGTTCTCGCCAGGTGTTTTGTAGCACATCGGGAGTTATTAGACAAATCGCTTGAACTCATCCTCCGTTTCAATTCTTTTCTTGATACACAACGGGTTTATTAAAGCCCGGGCAAGAGAGTCCAATGGACTGAAATCCAGGGACTTTGGTGGCCAAACAATTCCCCGGTGTTACGGATCCATTATTCTGGAAATTCTCTTTCAAAAACGCGGTAACATCTTCATGATAGAGCGGTGGGGCGCCGTCCTATTGGAACAGGAAACCCGACGGAATTTCCAGAACAGCGCAATCCCCATAGTATCATGAAAAACATATCCCGGTACAGCTCTGATATGCGGCATCACTGGCGATATTTTGTGATTTCGGCGACTTTTTACATTTGGCGCCGAAAGATGCCATTTTCCAGGCCGAAAGTGAAAAAATAAGCTAGATTCCTAACATTCAATAAAAAATCGCAGCTGCGAGGTTCCCGCTTTGCTGAAAGCGAAGCCGCTGATGTTTTTTAAAGTTAATAAATTTGCCCGGAACATGTTCGCAAGAGAACAATATGCAACAAAACAGTCGCCATGTTTCTTTAGGCAACACAACCGATGTCATGTTTGTTTACTCAATAAAAAAGTCGCCGAAATTACAAAATATCGCCAGTGATGCCGTAATCAAAGCTGTTTCCATATCCCATAACTGTGCCTCAATGATTTTTTCTCTGTCGAAGATTTCTAACTATTGTACGCATGCGCGGCTGAACTGTCTAACCCAAAAATTCGTAAAAAGGATTCAATACACAGAGGAGCAGTCTATTACATTCTAATGTGCAGAGAGTTCGGTATTTGTTCAGCTATTACTTTTCTCAACTTTTAGCCCGGAACCCTGTACTACCATAGTTTGTTGCAGAATTATTGATTCAGAAAGTGATTTTGATAAATGGATTGACGTAATCTCTAAAATTTCAACATAAACTGGTCAAATAATTCCGTCAAAAATGCGAAATTAATTGAATTCAAAAGCTGTTTCTTGAAGTAATGTTTAGATATAATAGGTTGCAATATCACGCAAAGGGGTTTAAGGTGTATAAGAATTCCTTAGTTTTTGTTGTGAACAACTCATCGATTAATCTTCTTTCTAATAGTTGCACCTTGTTTTCCATATAATAATGAGCTTAACAGAATTATTAAACTTGTAGAACATGAACAGATTTCACAAGTTTTTGACAAATTGGGAAATAAAATTTTAAATAATGCAGATCGCTTTGATCTTATATTTCTTACCCTTTTTCATATTAATAAAAACATTCTCATGATTATCGTATCGTTAATGTAGCAGCGTTATCAAACATCGCGAAAAAAGTTCTGCGCTCAGCTTTCTTTTCGAAATTAAGTGAACTACACCACATCAATAGGCGAAAGGGAAACAAAAGCATTTTAGGCTGGAATATTATATAATTCGATGCAATAAATCTCTTAAATGCTTTAAAAACCCTGACGGAAATTTCAGAAATATTTACAAACTTTGTTTGCTATGTTTTGGAATTTCTAGGCTGGGTTCCATAATTTGTAGGTTAACAACGCTATCGAGTAGCATTTTCCAAAGACAAGATTCAACAGTTTATACTATTAGGAGCGATAGTACCTCAATCTCCCGATTTTGTGACTTAAACGAAAGTGGCAGCGCTGGGCCACTCCCACTCACCAGCGCACACTCCGAGCCCCACCAGTGGCCGAGCGCCGAAGCTCTTCGAACTGGGAGGCGGAGTCCTCTGCTGAGGAAAGCGGCTCTCCGCCGAGCTGGTTGCGCGGGGTTTGCCTGGTTCCCCCGCGCTTCGCACGAATGTGGGCCAGTTTCCCTCCAAAGTCCTTCCAGGTAGGCACTTAGCACACTCCGAATATCTTTGGCCTCATTTCTTACCAAATTGTTTGTTGAAGCGTCAAGTATCATTAGTTAAGTGTCATAAGTTCCACATTTCGTTACTTCACACTCGCAACCTCAAATAGTGACATATCAAATTCGTGACATATTTAGCTACGTTTGCAGGAGTGCGCTAAGTTTTTGTTGTGGACGCGTTGATCCACTCCCCTACCATCAACGCTCGTCTCTTTTGTTTACCGATTACCCGAATTTGCGACAGACGATGGAACCCATTTTTCAGGCTTGTGCGAGGGAGGTCCTTTCGACTTCCCGGGGCTGTCCAGAAGCGTAATCATCGGCATGTAGGGGGACAGCTCTCGAGGGACTTTGGTAGCCGACCTCCCCGTGGTGTCCCTCGGGCAACGCTGTTGTTTGAATTTCGACAGCGGCAGACTGGCTACTCATGTTTCGTAACAAAAATAATTAAATAAATAGACGAAAATAAAAAAAAATGTTGTTAAAAAGCACGTTTTATTACTGAGGTAGTATGAGGTACTGATCACACTCAGATACGGAAACCCTCCGCACCTTTGCGCATGCGCCAGGCGGAGTTGGTTTCTTGAAAAAAAGGATGAAGTGAAAAATGGAGTTGGAAATGTTTGCATTTTACTTAGCAGTGTTTAGAAAAATTTCATTTTCATTTATTCATTTATCGCAAAGACTAATGAGAAAAAAAAAACCCCGTCTAATTCGACGAAGGTCATGGCCTAACAAAGAACTCCGGAAAAGCGTTCATCATACTCATTGCCTGTCACCCCTTTCCGTGGTAAAATCATCCAAAACAGCTAGTCTTCTGTTTTTGAAACGAACAGTAGTAATATAAATACTGAAATAAAATTGGAATTTTTAAATCTTATAAACCCGATTTTTTAAAAATTGATTTCAAAATGGTTTTTGACTTGCACCCAAAAGTGTTAGTATTTGTATTGCGCTTGAAAAATAAAAGATCCCTTTTTTGCAATCTTCCCCCACCCAAAGAATCCTTCAGATATATCGATAGGTTTATTTCAGCACCCGAGTTATTTGATTACAATAAAATTTAATCTGCTAAATCTTAATACTTTATTCTAAAAAAATTGTTTTATTTATTTTAGGATCTTAACCCTCAAATGCCCAATTTTTTAAAAATCGATTTAAAAATGTTTTTTGACGTTTGAAATCTAGAATTTGGTACACACTTTTAAAATGGCGCCAAGTCGCAAAGCTAATGCAGGTAATGCCTGCATATGGCTTTGGCGACTTGGCTCCAATGATATGCAGCGGTCAACGTCTTGCTTTGGCGATATGGCAGCGTTTCAAGAGTATGTACCAACTTCTAGATTTCAACCTTTTTGACTTTCATTTCTTGAACAAAACATTGGAAAAATAATTTATAAAACCTATTTTGTTTTAAATGTGGTGTATGGCTAAAAAACAGTTTATTACCAACTGACAACACTGGACTTTATTTCAGAAAAAAATTCCTTGATAAAATTCTATAATATTAAACACAGATGAATTTTAAGAATAATAATGAGGATAAGGAATTTTCTTTAGCGTTATAAAATGAAATATGGTGTTCTCAATCTTATGAAGCTAAAAAGATGCAACCGCAAGTGAGAAACGTCGATTTATTTTTATTTTTTATCAGCACTCAGGCTGCCACCTATATGTTGTAAATTAATTTAATAACAATTTCAGTAAGTATCCTCTTGGCAACACCAGACATTAGAGCTTCAGTCTTATTCTCAAGATTTTAGAAGACAAAATTGGGCTCTGTTGCTTAAAGCCAACTCTGGGCCTTTAAGGGTTAAAATCATTCATTATACAGTGAAACTTCTCTACACCGTTCCAAGGAAAATCGGACGCTCTAAATGAGTTACGTGTTTGGAAATATAGAAAATACGTATTTAAACAAGCCTTAATTCATAAGTTTTGAATCGAATTTTAAGAATCATCTGAAGAAAAAAGATTTTATTCGGATTTTTTTTTTTTTTTTTGTAAAAGATAACATTTGTGTTTGCTTGGATCTTTCAGATTTTTTTGTTGTAACTTTCTCCAATTTTCTTTTTCAACTAGAAAATCACCCTTCATGGTATGATGGGTACAAATTTCCTCTTCATTCGGGAGATTTCCCGTCAAATTTGACGTGTTTAACTAGATATATATGCGAGAGAAATGTTTAACATTGATTAAAAACAAATAAAATAAAAATATGTTTTGTGACAGGAAATATTTTTTTTATTTACATATTTCTTTATTCAAGAAACCTCTTGGTAAACAAGATTCCGTGCGAAGTATTTTTAGTTAACAATTTTCCTTGTAAATCAGATGTCTTTTTGTAAATTTAAACGTTGCCAAAAAATATTATCAAATTATATCATCACGATTGCAATAAATAATCAGATGCATCGTGGCGTCCAAACTATATCACGCTCATGATATGCTAATGACGTGATTTACTACTTTGTATTAAAAAACTGAAATTAATTTGAAATATATGATTAATATAATTTAAAATTTCTCGGGAACTATTGATCATAGCGAGATAAATTTTATATCAATCGATAGCAAATTTTATTTCACTATGTTAGAGATAATAAATTTGAAATTAGAAAGACAATTACTCTTTTAAATTTAAAATGACTGAAATTTAGGTGCTCTAACAATGAAAAAAATGCTGTTTAACATCTCGCAGTGCTAAGGCGCGAATTTTGTTGCTGGTGACGTCAGAGCGTTACCGAGAGACAGATCTGGGCTATTATATAAGTGATTGGGGAAAAAATCCATAAACACTTCTTCGGTAGTTGTTGAGGAATGAAAAATAATATCTGTTTCTTTCCTAAGTCTGTTGAGCCGAAAGTTTCATTCGCAGCTGGTCGCACCGCATACCAGCATTTGCCAGAGTCCAAATCAGCGCCTGAAAGGCAATAAATCAATTCTTGATTGTATAACGTCCAAGGTCAGAGAGACAAAAGGATTGGGCAGTGCAACCCCGGTAATCCGAGCTAATTGCGGCTGACCTCTGTTCGAATTCCACAAAATTCGGTTAAATACTCTTGATATATTAAATGCAGAAGAGTTTTGACTTTCGGTTCTCTGTGAAAAGAGTGCGGAAAGAGTCAGCGGCGATTCGCATCGTCGGTCAAGTTCAGTTTCTTACATGAAAGAATATAACCGATTTTGTTTCTGCTAATTAAGTTATCTTATTTCTGCTTGAATACCAATTCAAATGTTCCTTTTAAGTTAGGAATAAACACTAGCTTTGTGTCTAATTCGTAATTTAAATTTTTTCCTTCATTTTTAATAAAACTCTTCCAGAAAATTCAGAAATGATGTTCGGATTCTTGAGGTTCCACTGTATTTCACTGATCTAGAACGGTTGACCATTGCTACTCGAAGAATTTGAGTAGCCGTTCTTAGAGGCCATTTTAGCTTTTAGTCAACGGGACAAAAATATGAGCCAAACAAAACTGACCGCTAAGTAGGGCTGGCCGTTTAGGCTGGCCATTCACGGTCAGTCCCCTCCGCGCAAATGACATGGTAGCACTCCACACACCTTTCCAATTTTCATCCTATCTATTGAGGTGGGTCATTCGCGGAGGTTCGATGCAAACCACACTACCAGTCACTCCGAC
>BGPR01045241.1:0-12385 GCA_013235015.1 Araneus ventricosus | reverse complement strand
AGTTAATATCTACCAAATGAAGTTAATATCTACCAAATGAAGTTAATTATCATTTAAAGGAAGTTAATATTAACTCATTATTGAACTTCATCTAATCGGCACAAATTAATCTTCAGATTTTCTTCAAAATGATTATGAAATGTCTCAGATGCATTTCAAGTACATCGTATTGAATGATATGTATTAAAACTTCTATGAAATTCTTTAAATATTTTCCATCTTTCATAAGAGGACATTCGAATTTAAATTCAGGATTATAAGTGTTTCTAATACACATTTATATTTATTTTTTGGATACAAATAATCTTTATCATGCTATATGCAAAAAATATTCCGTCAATGATAGTATGCACACAAAGCTCGAAATTCGAAATACTCCTTTCTGCACTGGAAATGATTTGAAAAAAAAGCATTTGGTACCCGATAAGAAAAGTGTATATAGTTTACTGCCTTTTGTGTTTGGATTCAAAGCCATATTTCCCTTTTTTCCATTTCGAAAGGGATGCTTGTATGCGAGGTACAGAAGTAAATCTCTCCAATTTCGAAAGATATCACGCAGAATACGGGAGAAAATGGCTCTACTAAACGTATTTCGCTTTCCGATATTTGGGCTGTTACCTCCCTTTTTCTCTATCCCATCCACCATCTCTGTTTCTAGCAACATTTACATTGGATTCTGGACGCTTCAGTGAGTTTCTGGTGAAAATATCACTAAAATTCTTGAGAGCAAACAACAAAATGGGAAATCGGTTGAATAGCGCGCTCATACCTTCTCTTTTTGTGCAGCTCTGGAAAAATAAAAAGTTACAGAAAAGCCGGAAAAGAAAAGAACCCGCTCGATTCGGCGTTCGGAAGTAATTCATGTCTAAACGCGAATGCAGTTGTTGCGAATTCTTTCCGATCCTGGAATAGAGATTTCAAAAGCGATTTCTGCATAGCTTGATTTCTTTCTTTTTACCATTTTTATTATGTTGTTGCCGCGTTTCTATATCTTTTTCTACCATTTTCCTTCCATGCCTTACACTCTTTAGTGGTACTGAAATCTTCTGAAATCTGGGCGCAAACACAGACAGAAGTTTACGTTCGAAAGTTTTAGGCTTAAAGTCAGTTTTTTTGAAGTAGTCGATTTACTGGGAAAGCTGTCTGGGGAGGTAAATAAAAATGCTTCGAATTTTGGGAAATGTAGAAATGTGACATGTTTTTTCCGAAGTGTGTTCTGGCATCGGTGATAAAATCTTTCGGAATGTTTCTTCAAAAACGCGATTCGCTTATTCTGGTATTTTATTTTTATTTCCACCATGTCTTTCACAGTCATATGTTATTTTTTAAAAAAAGAAATCGATGTCTTCTTAGGTTCTGATGGAAGGATAGATCAACCAGTTCCCTTCAAAATATCCGATACACAGTTTTCACTTTCAATTTTTCACTTTTCTGGGGTATTTCAAACGCACATCAGAAATTTTTTTTAAATCTGAAAAGATATAGATTTTGTAGTTTCACCCAGCGCCGGATTACCAAATAGGCAACTGCCTATGGGCCCGCAAATTTCGGGAGGACGGGGTAATTTTGTGGTATTTTTTGCTATTTTAATTTTGTGCATGGTTCTTGTGAAGAGCATGTATTCGAATACACAAGAAACATGTATTCGAATATACTCAAATCAAAATCAAATATCATTTAAGATGAGTAGGAACCCTAAGTCCGTTAAGTCTAATCCTGTTACTTCGATGTAACTTTTCTCAAAATCTGTTATAGATTCATGTTTGAATTTATTTATTTTGCTATTTGCTATTTTAATTTTGTGTATGGTTCTTGTGATACACAAGAACCATGTATTCGAACATACTCAAATTAAAATCAAGCATCTTTTAAGATGAGTAGGAACCCTAAATCCGTTAAGCCTAATAAATCCTGCTACTTCGATGTAAATTTTCTCAAAATCTGTTATAGATTCATGTTTGAAATTTTTTATGCAGGTAAAGTACGCATTTCTCATTATACTGAAATGATTTTAAAAATCCTCAAAAATTTATTTTTTACAAAATTTTTTTGGTGTCAGAACAAAAAATGTGAAATTGGACTTTTCGATGTACCTTTTCTCAAAATCTGTTGTAGATACATATTTGAAACTTTTTATACAGGTAAAGTACACCATTATCATTACTGAAATGAGCTTCTGGTTAATTTGTAATTTTTTACAAATTTACAAAATATTTGAATAGACATAGTGAACATTTTACCCTAATTTGACACAAAAAAAATGTGAAAAAATAAAGTTTCGAGTTTTTTTCATGGAAAAAATCTCATTTCAGTATAATGAGAAAATTGTACTGTACTTGTATAAAAAATTTCAAACATGAATCTGTAGCAGATTTTCAGAAAAGGTACATCGAAGTAACAAGGTTAGGGTTAACAGGTGTCAAGTATTTTGTCAAGTTTTCAAATTCGTTTGCTGATCAATATCGGCCAATATTTTTTCAACTAGTCGGTAGGCCTGTCGAACTTCCTGTTTGAGTATTTAAAATGCGCTAAAAATGAGATGTAATATTTTTTATTGTTTTCTTTAAAATTACTTTTCAATTAAATTTTTTTAGACTCGACATATTAAAACAAACTCTCTTGAACTTTATCCGCAACTACATGTTTTGTCATGTAAGTTCGTCGTAGTATTTGTTACTTAAGGTACCCGAACACGTTGAAGAGTCGATTTTCGACCAAAATTCCCATTTTTTTAATTTTTGATGTTTTGGATAGTTCATTCATTCACCTTTCTAATATATATTTACTTTTGTCGGTACGTTAATAACAGATGAGATATTAATTGTTTTATTACAAAACGAAAACCGGAAGTGGGCTTTTAATTAACCGGATGTTGTCATTTAAAGGCCCATAAACCTGTCAAAAATTCTTTTAAACTGCATTTTTTCAAGTTAATATGATGTTAGTACATTTTTAGGATTTTTTTTTAAAGTTTAGATACTTGATTTAAGTGCGTGGCAAAAATAAATTTGATTTTTCTCAAAATTAGATTTTATGTATATTTTTCACACTTCAAACATGATAACTCAAGATATTATCATTCGATTGTTCTGAAATTTTGTGAACATTTTCTTCAAATGTTTCTCTAGTGAATATACTAGAATAATGTATATTGTAACAATATTTTTTAAATTATGGTTTTTTATTTGAAAAATGACACAAAAAATTTGCTGAAAATCTTATAATGATTGTTCGATTAGCTCTAAAATTTTTATTTATCCAAAGAATGTTAAGATTCTAGTACAAGCACTAGTCCATACTATGTAGTTTATTTTAGTATTAGTTTTATTTGAATTGTTACAAAAGTTTGACCTCTAGCATGTTTGAAGTTTTGGGAAATTTCCCCAAAAAAAGCAGAAATTCAAGATTTTTGTAAATTTGTAATAATTTATACTCAAAAATCATACTCTAATGTTAATCTTTATTAAATTCGAATACAAAAAACATATTTTGGTGTTTCTATTTCACAATTTAAAAAAAAAGTGCTCCGAACGTGTTCGGATACCTTAACTCTCCGTTAGACTCCTGAAATTTTGTTACGCAATTAGGTGCCGGGGATACATATGTCCCCCATTTTTCCTACAACTGTTTTCCTCCGAGAAAAGACATATCAGCTGGAAATTACAGAATAAGCATCTAAGGAATGCAAAAAAGAAAAAAAAGTAATTTTAGATGACGAATTTGAATATTTTTATAGAGATTATTAAAACACTATGAAAAATCACAACATTTCACATATACGTTTTATAAATGCTTACTATAGGCTTAGTCGTGGATTTTTTACATTTTTTGGTTAGTTTTGTCTCTATTTCTTCCACAATATTTGCATCTACCTTTATTACTCATTGATTTTTTTTGTGATCCTGTACCGTTGATTCCTAACATAAGATTTTTTTTTTTTTTTTTTTTTTTTTTCATTTCATCTGAAGGCGGACATTGGACAACTCTACATAAAAGTTTAAGTATAATAAATATGAAACTGAAATTTTTGATGGCATCAAGTTGTTCCTTATCGATATTATTGTGTTTGAAAATTGCAAAAGCGTTAATAGTAGAACGTAATCCAATGACAAGAATTTCATGAAAATAATTTTTTCGAGATTTTGTCATCATTTCTCTGGCAAAGCTGATCTAGAATATCAACTGCTTTTGTCATGTAACAAAATACAACAATTTCAGGGGTTTTTTTGTTATCATAACTGTCGACTGACCTATAGTTAATAGAAACTGAAAAGTTCATGATAAATAATTAGTTTTCGACTTTAGTTATCGCTTCTTATATGCTACAAATTCGTTGAATAATTCCCATATATTTAAACTAATTGTATCTACCTAAATTAGTTTAGATCTCTGTTAAAAGCGTTTTGGCAAATTTGGAGCTTGAAAACTAATTATCCGTTGTTAATCTCTAGTTCTAGAATGAAATTAACTGAAATTGAATAAATATTTTTAAGAAATTAAATATTATACGAAGCAAAGTGCCAGAAGTTCCCACGGGAAGCATTATAAATTGTTAAGAAAGTAAGTATTATTACAGAACCAGCGAAAGAAGAACGACCAACCGAAAATTCCTATAAAACGTTTAGGCGCGCGGGGTACGCCTGTTCCCCATGTGTCTTTTTGTTCTCTTATCTCTCGTACAC
The DNA here is from genome assembly GCA_013235015.1 of Araneus ventricosus. NCBI lineage: Eukaryota > Metazoa > Arthropoda > Arachnida > Araneae > Araneidae > Araneus > Araneus ventricosus. The sequence goes on along the minus strand of BGPR01045241.1, from coordinate 7,703 downwards.
TAAACTTTTGAACTTCAATGACTGTGTGATATTGTTCCTGAGTATTTCAAGGACAGGTATTGAAAGTTTGATCTTTAAACAATGAATGGAATTGAAAGCGCAGCGTTTTGAAAACTAATGGGTAACACATGTACCGCACGCGACTAACGGAGGGTTAAAAACTTCTTGCATAAAAATTAAATTTAAAATAAATAAAAAAATATATCTGGTTTGGGAAGTGTGGAAGGGGGAAAGAGGGGCATCGTAACGCGCATTACCTAAGCCTCCCAACAGGGCTTAATCCGGCCCTGGTATCACCTGTATAAAAGTGAATAAAATGTAAAATGTTTAAGAGGAATGTACATTTTTAAATTAACAATTTTTAAAATGTTGAATAATTTCAAAATAAATTAGCAAATCAATCAATGAACCATGACATGAACTGATAAGTTTAGTTCTTTTAAGGTATTCTAAAAACACTTGTATATTGTGCACCAATTTTTTTTTTGAAAAAAATTAAAGAGAAAGGGTAGTTTACTGAAAGAATGAATGGAAAGAATTAAGCTTCAATATCCCTGTTATTTTATTAATTGCATGCCTTCTTTACATGAAAACATTCACAAATTTCATGTGACCCTCTCCTATACAATTTTCAGTACAAATGCTTGGTAGAATTTGAACAAAACCGTATATTGTATACTATTATTTGATTTGTCTCCTCTATACTTTAAATATTTTACTCTATCATTCTTATAAGAGCATCGCAACACAAATCTAAGTATGTAAACATTCCAGGATATTCTTCGTTGTAAGCAAAGTTTATCACGTTATCTGTACTATGCATCTGTAGAAAGAAAATGCATTTCTTCAACGATGGCATGCATACAACAGCTCGAAATTCGAGATAGCCCATTCTGCATCGGAAATGATTTCGAAAACAAGCATTTCGTACACGATCAAAAAACGTATCTGCAGTTTGCTACCTTTTGTGTTTCGTATCAAAGCTATATTTCCTTTTCTTCCATTTCCGAATGGGTGCTTGCATGCGAGTTACAGAAGTAAATCTCTCCAATTTCGAAAGATACCACGCAGAATACGGGAGAAAATGGTTCTGCTTCAACGTTTTTTCGCTTTCCGATATTTTGATTTTTACTCCGATTTTTCTCTATTCCGTTCACTATGTCTGTTTTTAGGTACATTTACATTCGATTTCACTCGTTGCAACAATTTTTTGTTGAAAACATCACTAAAAATTTTAGGAGCAAATATGAAAGTAGGAAATATCCTGGATACCGCTTGCTTATGTATTCTTTTTTTTTCTTCAGTTCTGGAAAAATAGAAAGTATTACAAACCCGGAGAAAAAATCTCTTGTTCAATTTTGTATTTGGAAGTAATTCATGTCCAAGCACGAATACAGTTGTTGCTTCTTCCATCTTGGAATAGAGATTTCAAGAGCTATTTCAGCATACCTGGTTTCTTGCTTATTTTTGTTTTATATTTACCCGGTTCTCGTTTCCACACATTTTACGCAATTCTCCTTTTTCTTTCATCTTTTGGTGGTTCTGAAGATCTATAAATTCTGGGCAGATAGAAGTTTCCTTTCGAAAGTTTAAGCTTAAAGTCAGATTTTTTGAAGAGTTCGATATATAGTAGAAATCTTTTTGGTGAGGTAAACAAAAAAGAAAAAAAACATATTTCGAATATTGAGAAATCTGAAAATGTGACGAGATTTTTTTTTCGAAGTTTGTTCTAGCGTTGATAATAAAACCTTTAAAAGTATTTCTTAAAAAACGCGAATCTCACATTCCATGTTTTTTTCATTTATTCAAGCAAGAATTCCAGCAATTTTCAATATGTTTTGAAATGAAGAAAGCGGATTTTCTAAATAAAAAAGAATGAAATCTGATTTTGTGAACAGAATTCTGCATGCACTAGCAATTACGCGTAGTTAAAGAAAAATTTGAGAAATGTCCAAGCGCCGAATCCGATAATTTAATCCATAGTTTCAGGGAGAATGACAGGAAAATATAACAAAAAGGGGATGTTTTTGTTAATTCCAAAATATATTTCTTTCATTTTTATCTTAAAATCGGTAGATGTTTCTCCTTGCAACCATAATGTTCCTTGTCTTTCTAATTCTTAGGTTAACATGAATAGGTTTATCCTGATAGTAGGCAGTTTTCTGATTAAACTGTCATTTTTCATCAAAGTGCTTTTTGATAGTTGGAAATACAATAATAATACTATATTTTATATTCGAAAAATGAAACAAAAATTAGCATTTTTTTTATAGAATGATAATGAAGCAAGTTCCACTATAATTTAAAAACTAATTTATCACTAAGATTTTAATGTTTTTGCTTGGTTTCGTAACTTCTGTCATCTCTGCCTTTTCAAATGCATTTCTTCGGCAGTAATATTAAAATTTTTTCTGAAAGTTTTTTTTTTCATTTTTTTCCAGTTTAACCAATTGATTTATCAATAAAACATATTCTACGTTAAAATAAAATAACTTATTTTATATTAGCCTATTACAATAATCCTAGCATGAAAAGCGAGATTTTATGCATCGCATTTCATAATGAAAAATATGGATCACTCTACGCTCATCTACTCTTCATTTCAAAAATGAAGCAGGGAACTAAAGCACTGCGAAAGCGGCACTTTGTTTCCATCATGAACGCGCCTAAATGTCTTAATAAGAAACACTTACAGCTCCATTGAATTGAATGATAATGAGGCAAGTTCCACCATAATTTTTTAAGCGCATCAGGTATAAAAACTAATTTCTCACTAAGATTTTTATGTTTCTGCTTGGCTTCGGAACTTCTGTTATCTCTGCCTTTTCAAATGCATTTCTTCGGCAGTAATATTAAAATTATTGCTCAAAGTTTTTTCATTTTTTCCAGTTTAACCAATTGATATATCAATAAAACATTTTCCACGTTAAAATGAAATAATTTCGCAATAAAAATTACTTCTTTTATATTAGCCTAATACAATAATCCTAGTATGAAAAGCGAGATTTTATGCATCTCATTTCATAATGAAAAATATGGATCACTATACACTCATCTACTCTTCATTTCAAAAACGAAGCAGGGAACTAAAGCACTGCGAAAGCGGCACTTTGTTTCCATCATGAACGCGCCTAAATGTCTTAATAAAAAACACTTAAAGCTCCAATGAATTGAATGGTAATGAGGCAAGTTCCACCATAATTTTTTAAGCGCACCAGGTATAAAAACTAATTTCTCACTAGGATTTTAATGTTTCTGCTTGCTTTCGGAACTTCTGTTATCTCTGCCTTTTCAAATGCATTTCTTCGGCAGCAATATTAAAATTATTGCCGAAAGTGTTTTTCATTTTTTTCCAGTTTAACCAATTGATATATCAATAAAACATATTCTACATTAAAATAAAATAACTTATTTTATATTAGCCTATTACAATAATCCTAGCATGAAAAACGAAATTTAATGCATCTCATTTCATAATGAAAAATATGGATCACTCTACACTAATCTACTCTTCATTTCAAAAATGAATCAGGGAACTAAAGCACTGCGAAAGCGGCACTTTGTTTCCATTATGAGCGCGCCTAAATAACTTAATAAGAAACACTTACAGCTCCATTGAATTGAATGATAATGAGGCAAGTTCCACCATAAATTTTTAAGCGCACCAGGTATAAAAACTAATTTCTCACTAAGATTTTTATGTTTCTGCTTGGCTTCGGAACTTCTGTTATCTCTGCCTTTTCAAATGCATTTCTTCGGCAGTAATATTAAAATTATTGCTCAAAGTTTTTTTTTTTCATTTTTTCCAGTTCAACCAATTGATATATCAATAAAACATTTTCCACGTTAAAATGAAACAATTTCTCAATAAAAATAACTTCTTTTATATTAACCTAATGCAATAATCCTAGCATGAAAAGCGAGATTTTATGCATCTCATTTCATAATGAAAAATATGGATCACTCTACACTCATCTACTCTTCATTTCAAAAATGAAGCAGGGAACTAAAGCACTGCGAAAGCGGCACTTTGTTTCCATTATGAGCGCGCCTAAATGTCTTAATAAGAAACACTTACAGCTCCATTGGTTTCCTGAAACCTACAATTACCGAGTCGGCTTAGAGACGCCAAATGGCGTTCTCAGGTGTCTTGTTAACACATTACCCTGCAATTCCGCCCGCGATAGCATCTCGCTAAGTGCCCAGTTAACGGCCCGCACTGCCGGCTCGTTCCACGTTGTCATTCGAAGGCCATTGTTTTATATGCGGGTACGTCGTTCATTCCGAGAGACGTATTTCCCGGAGATTAATAGACTGGGAACTTTTAGTTTAACGCAGTTTTCCGTCCTAATGAGCGCAGCGGTGGATCCTGCGTGGGGAGAAATTGATTTTGTTCAAAATGGCTGCCTTAATCACCCTATAAATGTTCGCTGGGATGTTCAGGTTATCTGCGAACCCTCTCTCTGATTTGGGGAGAGTATCTTCGTCCTTTTATTGAGTGGTAGATTGCGATAGCTCCATTCTATTTATTTGCTCACTTTTTTACTTTCTGGTATAGTATGTATACAAAGAGGAAGGAAGTAATGTAATCGTCAAAATGTTTGACCTCAAGAATTGATGAATCCCTGCATTTCATACTTCCCTAACTCCGAAAAAGACGCTTTACAAATTATGTTTATCTGTCCCTATGTGAACACGTTAACTCAAAAATTCAACTAGCTAAACGAATGAAAATTGGTATAAGATCTTTACCCTAAAATTGTAGATCTGCATCAAATCGTAGGCGAAATTCATCAAAGGAAATCCTGTCTTTCTGTCCGTGTGCATGTGAACACGTTAACTCAAAAATTCAACCAGCTAAACGAATGAAAATTGGTATAAGATCTTTACCCTAAAATTGTATATCTGCATCAAATCGTAGGCGAAATTCATCAAAGGAAATTCTGTCTTTCCGTCCGTGTGCATGTGAACACGTTAACTCAAAAATTCAACTAGCTAAATGAATGAAAATTGTTATAAGATCTTTACCCTAAAATTGGAGATCTCCATCAAATCGTAGGCGAAATTCATCAAAAGAAATTCTGTCTTTCCGTCCATGTGAACACGATAACTCAAAAACAAACAAGGGAGCTAAGCGTATATGATCCTTGCATCAAAACTTTGGATCTGTGTCTAGTTTTGGACTAAAAAGATATTCTGTCTGTCTGTGTGGGCATATGAATGGGGACACGCTTAAAATCACAAGAAGCAAGATATATGAAGTACGAATGTTGTTTTGAAATAAAATTGGGATATTGATTTAAAACAACACACATGCATGCATATATCAAATTTATACCCAATAGGTAAAAAAAGTCGAAAATACTCCTTTGATTCTCCTTTCTTTATTACGAACGTAAATACCAAACGCGCCACATTGAATGTGTAATCAAACGACAATTTAGACGGGAGAACAACCCCTCTGGTTTAAGACACCTGTTGGGAAAGAGATCCTTGGTATCGGCAGAGACAAATAAAGTCCTTCGTTGCCATCAACATATTGTTAAAATCATTGCTTCCAGAAAATGCTTCCACCATTCTGGTTCATACACAATGTATTCTGCCATTTTAATTCCTATGTCTATACACTATTCTCACCAGAACTGAGCGTCTGAAAATTCTTTTTAAATTAAATATATTGCTAAATTCATCATTCTTGGTTTATTTAACCTTCTGAATTACGGATTCATTCTCAAGCACTTTTTTTGAGAAGATGAGTTCGACAAAGAATTATAAAAATAATTTATCACGTATTCACGTTATTAGAAAATAGGACCTGTCATTCCTCTTGCTTGTTTGTCGAGTTAATATACTCGCTTTTCCTCATTAGGAATTAATCAAGCAATCACGCTTTGAATGCTGTGGATAAGAAAGCTAACTAAAGCTAGCAGCAGAATGATATGCGACATCAAATATAAACTATGTGTTGATAATGGAGCTCTTATTACTCATATTTAGTAAAATGATTGCTGTTGATTTGATTGCAATTTGATAGAATTCGCACACTTTACCTTATAATAGTTGTTCCCAAAACGTGCGTCCGGCGACCTTGGAAGTCTAGACTACCTCACAAGGGCGCCGCCAGCTATTATATAATTTTCATAATTTTATTTACATTCTTAATTTCATCTCATATTTCACGAAAATTTTACAGATATCTTATCACAGCTTTTTACCTGAATTGAGAAATATATTTTCAAAATTATAATATTGATACTTTTACATGTATTCTAGAAACCTTTAGGTCAGTCTACATTTACAGTTGCAAAAGAAAATAATCTAATCTTGAGTTGTACTGTTACAATTCATTAAAACAATATTTAGAAGTTACGATTTAATTTAGCTTTGTGTTTCAGTAAAAGATGAATATCTATTCCTAAGTTCTAAAGCTCAGAAAAATTTATTGCTGTTCCTATTTCCTATTTGTGCGAAACCGGGGTTTTGGCAGTTTCTCTCGTAAAGGGCAGCAGTGCCTAGTTTCAGTCTACAATTTGAGATAACGTGTAGCGATCAACAGGTGCTTCCATCACACTGATTATTACATTTATTTAAATTACTTTCAATAAATTTTTATGTAACCTTATAAAGGCTCTGTTATCTTAGTAGGGATTATTGAGCGAGCCACTACTTTTAATTCGCAGAAAAAGGTTGATTGAAGAAGGTTCCCTGAAATGATAAGTACTTATTTAATGATCACTTAATGATTATTTACAGTCATTTAGATTTCACATAGACAAGACAAGAATACAATTTTCCGGTTCAACAACACCGGATCTCTTCGCGTGTCTTACTTCTCACTTTTCAGTCAGAGAATCGTCTCCTAGAGAGAGGGAGGCAGCACCATCTGCCGGATAAATATATCTGTTACGCAAAAACTATTGACTATTTTGCATAAAGTTCTTGGTTGAGTTTTACATAGGGCACCTTTTAAAAATTCTGAACTGACCAAAGGTACCAAAGCGTATCGAAAAACTAGGAACTACTGCGCTGTATAATTTGTTTCTTTGAATCGAAAAACTAGGAACTACTGCGCTGTATAATTTTTTTCTTTGAATCGAAAAACTATATCAATCAAATCTACAGATATAAAATATTTGTAGCTTCTTTTATACGTTTTTGATCACGATAAATTTTATGCTAGTGTAATATGTATTAATGTCATAAATTGATTGTATTTTCAATTTCTGTATTTCGTGATGAAGTAATAAGGTAATAAAGTAAAGTAAGTAATAAAGTAAAGCGGAGTTTCTCTTCAATTTTGATAGGACATTCGGATTCATTTAGCACTCTTTTTCATTTGCTTCCAGATATAATAACATGATTTATATAGAGAACTTCATTCTTCTAAACGAAAAAAAAAACCCATAAATAAATTTTTAATTTCTTTTACTAAAAAAAATTTGATTCAAAATTAAATCCAAGACTTTAGAATATAAATGAACCACATGAATCTATAAACAGCAAAATAATATAAACGGAAAATAATTTTTCATATATTCATATAAAATATTTAGTTAACAATTACTAATAATATGATGAGTATGTTTGAAATGAGTTTTGAATAATTAATTCCTTTGCTTCTCTTAATTTTGACGGTGTAAAAATTAGGAAATTAATTAGTTTCTGTAACTAATTATTGTGAAATATCTCAGTTTTATTAAAAA
>BGPR01045240.1:0-12385 GCA_013235015.1 Araneus ventricosus | reverse complement strand
TCAGACACCTGTTGTCTTATATAGGCGTTGCCGACCGCATCGGATTACGATGATTGGTTGCATACCCCCGTTATTTGCAAACGCACGCCTGTACCAGTTTTTCTAGCTCTTCAGTGTAAGATAAAGTAAGTAAATTATTTTGATGTAAGAAAATTGTCCTTTTTCTTTATATATTTTCTTAAACCCTGAAATTCCTGCCCTATAATTCTATCTTTCTTATGACCATTTGTGTTTTTTCTCTATAGTGTTGTAAATAGAAAAGCTTTATTTCTAAGTATATTATAATAAATTGTCAAAAAGTTTTTATTTTATATGCTATTCGGTAATTTCAAAACATGAATCTCATCCAAATATTAAATAAATTTCAGTGCCACTAATCGGACTAACTTATGCTTTCGACGCCGTCTGGGACATAATTTATTCAGATTCTCAAGCTTTAAGGAGAACTCACGTTTTCAGCTGCTGCAGTTCAGTTTTGTTGTTGTAATCAAAAATCAGAATTAATTTCATTGTTTACTTTAAATATCATCTAAAAATAAATTAAGAATAACTGCATCCATCAAAATATGTGACATTTGCCGCCGAGACAGTTCTGACGCGAAAAGTTCATGTTGATTATAAAATTCAAAGAAGACAATAATGGAAGCTTATTCTACTGAACTTGCATATTTCACCACCGGCTCCCAGTAAAAATTTCCCAACATTTGTTATTTGCTGCAGAACTATTTAATTATCTTCAGAACAAGCCTGTTTTTTTTTCTGATTCTCGGCGAAATTTTCTAAATTGCATTCAAAGCATGCTAAATAGCATAGTCAAGCCTTTAGGAATTTGGACCTAGTGCTGAAAAATATATTTTTAATAACCTTGATAAAGACTTCTATGTCATAATTTAGAATTTCTGTCGTGCAATCTCGTAATTAAACACGGTTTAAAGAGATATGACAAGTTCATTTTGAAAGGTCTGGGCACAGCTTTGCATTAATGCATTAATCAAGCAATTTAATTGAAACTGATACTTCAGAGCTTTAAACATTCTAAATCTGAAGATGCATTTGAAGAAATTAAGTTTAAAAATAACTGAAAATGTCAAAATTTAGGAACCATATTTAAATTGGCCATAAATGTAATGTAAATATTTAGATTATGTAAAAATATTTGTAGAAATGTGACATTTTAATTTGATTTTTTGTTCTTTGAATATTTTGTGTTCTTCTAGCATTGCACAGTTGGCTTATTCTTCCGATTTTAAATAGTTATTGTTTCATACTCATTCATCTCTTAATGTCTTTATTCCATTATAAGTTTTTTAAAGGTCATATCATTCTCATTTTCATACTTCATATCATAATCTCTTTTGGTTAAATCAAAAGCCAAAAGAGAATGTTGTCATTACACAATCAGCTAAACTTGTTATGTCAGTTACGTTATTTGACAGCATCATAAATTCAGAGAATGTTCTTCTAATGCTGATCACATCTTATTCATTTGAAAAAATGAAAACTAAATAACCAAGGATGGAGAGCTAAATCATGAAACTTTTTCTTCACTGGAAAGAAGGAAGAGAATTTATCTTGTTGGCCAATGTCAAGAAGTAGAAATGACGTTATCAATGGCATTAATTCTCAACGCGTACTGAAAGTAGAAGAAAGAATCCTAGGGGAAAGCTCATTAATTTAACATGCTGCTATCATTATTAACAGAGCTTAAATGTATTTACTTTATTTATGTGTATCTAAAAATACATTACCATTACCTAAATTTATAAATAAAAAACATGTATTAAGTACTTTTAATTAATAACATGTTAAAAATAATATTTCTTGAAAAGCCAATTAGAAATAAACTTTATTTCATTTATTTACAAAATGCACATAAGTATTTATCCACCTTGGAAAAAAATTGTTTTGAAATTGATAATGTAGAAAGCAGTAAAAAATTTAATTAATCTGAAAGCTTTTGAATATCACTCCTTATTTCAAATGCAAATGGAGTTTTTCATAGGGTATTTTCATTAAGTATAAAGCTTTCACCTTAACCATATTGCAAATTGGTAACAAACATTTTCGTCGAAACATTTGTATTTTTGTCAACGTTAAATCTTAGGTTATTGCATACTAAAATTATCAAGATCATTCTGAATTGCATGATATTTTTCTAATGTGATACAAATAGGGCAGTATTGCAAAAGTTGTTTTTCCGTGTAAAATGTTTGATGTACATTAAGACTTTTCTGATAACTGTTTGAATCAAAAAGGTGAGTTTAATTCAATATCGACATACTTCAAAATTGAATGAAATATTTTGTGACCATCACAAATGCCTTGTGTTTGAAAATAATTTTGTTTCCCTCCTAGACCTATACACAAGGTACCCACTTAACCCATATTTCCTTATCGGCCTAAAAATAGGACAGCACATATAAATGGTCTTTATATAAATACTTTTGAATACTTTAATTCAAATCAAAGACGATTTATAATTCAAGACTAGTTTAACTATATATTCGTCTTTATCGCAAGTTTAAATCAATGTTGAATATTTTTCATTAAATTTTTAAAATGGCGATTTTTGCAGAATTTTTCTTTTACATTTTCAACACGATGTAATGTTTTGATCACCGAGAAAAACATACACGTAAATTTATTGAAGTAATATCCCATATTTTTATAACAGTAAAAAATAATGTCAATTTTATTTTTTCTAAAAGGTAATTTTTCCTTGCATTTTCGACTTTCCTAAAAATAGGACGATGGTACAATATACTACTACCCTACCCCCAATCTTTTAGTAATAGACATAGTTTTCTCTTTCTCTGTTACATTTCGAACATTGCAACACTACAACTAACATAGACGCCAAACAGTCTGTCTGACAGGTGCATATCAAGTGCCAGATATGAGGGGGACGGAGTTAATTATTCTCAAATAACAGCTCATGAAGTCACTTTGTATTTTGAAATTCATCGAAGAAGTATTAGTTACCCTCTTTTTGGTATGTTTGAATTTTGTTTTGTTTAGAAAATAATTTTGATGCTAGTATTTTAAAATAACATGTAAATTTTTCACGTGGCAGAAAACAGGTAAAGGTACCAATGTCCATACATTCTACAATAAACATACAAACAGAGTTAACCTGTTTGATAATCATGCATCAGCTTATTTTACTTCAAGAAAAAATGGTACTGTCCTTTATTTATTAATATGTTTGAAACAGTATTTGTTGCTTCATGGAAGCCCAATCAGCTGTTTAGTGATGATAATCTGAGCATGCGTGAATTTCAAAGACATATAACAGTTACCTATTTGGATCTTTCTATTCCAAGGAAACCATCTTGCAGAAATGTGGGTGTTCACCATGTTAATGAAGATTTTCTAAAGCTTTAAAATAAGCATGTCATTGTAAAAAAAACCAGAAAAGCGACAAAGAAGATGCCAGCTAAAATTCTGCCCTTCAGAACCAACAACTATCTATAAGAAACGTAACGTTGGACTAGGCTTAAGATGCTTTCTCCCATTCCACCTAAGTGAAAATGAACAGCAGTGAATTACACCATTGTCCTATTTTTAGGACAGCCTGTACCAATGAAACTAAAGAAAGTTTTGTAGGTTCTTTGATTTTATGTGTATACATAGGCTCAGAGAAACACACATTTAAGATTTTATAAAAAAATATTAATTTTTTCAATGCTTGGTACGATATGAGTTAAATAAGGACCACCCCCGATTAACTTCAGAAAGACAGCTATTGACATGAAAGTAGTGTTTAGGTATAATAAAACGTCTATTCGTTATATGATGAGACCTCTTACAACGGTAACTGGTGGTAAACTCTGGAATTAGAGTTCCTATCTCGAAACTAGTACAAAATAGGGGAAAATGTCAATTACAAAGTTGGTAGAGCGTTATCAATTTAGCAGAAAAACAAACGCCTTCTGTATAATATTATTACTAAGAACAGAACGCTTAAAATTGACGTTTGATTGTTCTTTATTTCCGAATTTTTTCAATATTTAGTTCAATTATAAATTATCGCTAAATGAATATTTTAGGGAAAAGTTTGCATGATTGTTTCTTAACAAAATAAATAAGTTTCAGCAGTATTATTTTGCGTCTCATTTTTATTCAATGAATGTCTTCTGTTTACAGAAGCATTTTAGGAAAATTAGTTTTACATTCATATTATGCCATGAAGAGAAACTTACAAAAATATCGAACTAATACTCAATATCTTCGATAAATAAAACATTTTATAATTGGAAATAACTTTTATCTTGATTACATATCAATGGTTTTATCTTCTTCTTGAAAGAGAATTCATATTAAAAAGGATACTATTTACTAGACTACTAAAGTTCTCTTTCGAGTTTGACATATATGTTTTTTTAAATTATTTAATTCCGTTGATGGTTCTGTGTATAAATTCAAACATCTCCTTTTCCCTTGATGCGTCTTTTTCTTTTAGTAGATTTCAACAATTTAGCTAATCTTCCTAGTAATGAATCTGCTGAGTTATGATTTCGAAAACAATTCAAATATGTCATATAGAATTTAAAAATGATTCAAAATCGCATTAGTTCAAGCAAACTTTATAATAATTCTAAATATTTCTTCTGAAAAACAAACTATTGAAACTGGATATCTCTTCTAAAATAAATAAAGTACAGGGTGGACATAAATTATTGGAATCATTTCAAAAATTATTTGAAAAAACTCTATAATGTAAAAACCTTGGTTTTTTAAATGAGAGTGTAATTTAAACAGTTTTTTTTCCAGATAGGTAACGCGCCGTTGCGGCACTCTAAATCTGCTGCAGTGGGAGATTCTCAAAAAAAATAGCTATCGTGCAGAAGATGGCACCTCTCTGATTCCACGAAAGCAAATCAATTGTAACAGTTCAAATACATTTTCGCTTAGGGTATCGAAATTCCGAGTACGAACTCCATTGAGCGTTTGTATAAACAATTAAGGAGTGTAAGTCTCTATTACTCATTCAACAAGTTTGTTTGTGATCTACTGTCTTCCAGCACCTTCCCTATGTTGAACATTTCCTGTTCCCTTAAATTGCTCGTACCAACGCTTGATGGAGCTCTTACTTGAAGATTGACAATGTCGATACTCTAAGCGTTGCTTTCTTAGATCCAGAGACGTGTCGTCTGCTGCACCATAGCCATTTTGAAACTTGCGTTTGTAATCTCTGGCTGCAGCATGTATAGAGCGCCACATCGGCACGTTACCTATCTGAGAAAATATTTAAACTATTCTTTCATTTAAAAAAGGAGCGAAGTTGCTACATTATAGGGTGATTTTTTAAATTATTTTTTTGAAAGGTGTCCAATAATTTATGACCACCATGAATTTTTCCCTTCACAGACATCTATTCTGTTCTCCTCAGTCCTCACAATGCCTGTGAGAGACAATAAACATCTTAAATCTTTCTCCACGTTACTTAAATTGTCTTTAGAGCTTAATATAAAATTAAATAAATAAAACAAATTTAATTTTTTCTTGATTACAAGATAGTATGTAATTCTAATATTTTTTCGCCTTTTTTGTATTACGTTCTGATGCATTTAATAAAATTAACGAAATTTATAGTTTAAGGTTGGTATCAAGGTTTAAAGATGTTATTTATAAAAAAGATAAGCTGATATCGGTGAAGTTATTAGAAAACTCTTTATGCCGGCTAATTTTACTACCTATATACATACGTCTTTTGGTATCATCCTGTTCAGATTTTGGCGAAATTTTCTGTAATTTCGGTGGATTTTCAAATTTTGAATTTTTTTAAAAATTATAAGTTGGAGTTAACTAAGCTGCCTCGTTCAACTCCTACGAAGAGCCGGGAAAAACGTGGAGGAGTCTGAATCTCCCTCCCCCCTCCAAAAAAAACTTGTAGATATGTAACTGTTTTGAATATAAGGCTTTTAAATAAAATTTAAACTCGTAACAATGAATTTAACTTTTCATTTGCGGAAAATGCAAACCATTTATCTACATTTCAAGTTTAACTTCAAAGAATACGAATATTTCTTTGTATTTAATTTTATAATATATAAAATTTTATTCTAATTAATTTACTCCATTGAAGGCTGTTAAAGTACGAAAATTTTAAAAGAAAATGTATTCAATTTGTTAATAAAATTAAATTTTAAATATGATAATTTGAAGTTGCCCATTAGAACAAATTTATAAAATTAAATTCCCCGTCCTGAAATGTTTAGTAAGTCCTCTCAAAGTGAATTAATGGTTCTAAACTTTTGTTCCTTAATAACCAAAATTAAGATAATCTCATAATACTGCTCTGAGTAATTGGTTTTCAAAACAAAAAATAAATAAATCATTGTTGTCTTAGTTTAAGAAATGGATAACATCAATTCTTCGAAAATTCATTTATTTTAACATTTTATTATTTTTAAAACCATTAATAATTAAATTAGAAAATTTTTACTGCAGCAAGGTTCTTATTAAATAAGCAAATGCTAGCTAGAAAATTGTCTAATATGTTTTTAAGTGATTAGCTTTGCATTATCAATTTATTCTCAATTTAATATTGCTTTTCACTTTTATCTTATTTTATAAATAAATGCATTGGGAGTTGTGTGGTAGCGTAATAAAAGCATTTTGGCATTATTCTTAATATTTCGTGACATCGAGACGAAATTCTACTCAGTATCAGTCGAGTATATGGGTCTGGGGCGTAGGGTATTGAAGTTTGGGAAGTGTGGTGCCGTCTTCTTTATCTGATCATGACTAGATCTATTCCATACAGCCTTTGAGAAACTTCAAAATTGAACTACTCTAGCAAAAAAAGGGTACATTTAATCCAAAATTCTTGTAAAATCACTTTACTGAAATAATCTCTTAATGCTCTCAAAACTCGGAGTCTAGCCATTGTGTTAAATGAAATCAGTGCGTTAAGTGGTTAACGAAAAATATTTTTAGAAATATAAAAATAAAAATTAATCTGATTTTTTAAGTTACGGAAAATATAGATGTTCAAAAGCAAGCATTTTCAAGAGCATGAGTCATAAAGAAATATAGCAAAAAAAGTCAATCCGGTAAAATAACGATTACTTTGGTAATTAATTAATTGGCTTTGGAAAATTCTTGAAATGTGAAGCCATGCAGGTGCAATACGTATATAAACTTTCTCGTAAAAATTTATTTATTTTCCGTTTCGAGATATATTTCATTACAAACAAAACCGAACATTCATTTTCAAGAATGCAAGAAAAAAAATTTTCTTTTATACCTATCAAGATGGTAATATAAAATTAACTTTTTCCTCAGTTATAATATCTCCTGTACAGAATACATCCTCATTAGAAAGGCCTATAATAATAAAGACGCTGTTTTTCATTAATTAGCTATTTTTAAAAGAAAATATTCCGATGTGCCCTACAGCATTAAGATCATCATCCGTCAAGCAGCACATATATGATTATATATTTCATCTTTCTTGATTTATATTTTGGAAAATTTTAGTATGATGAATAAATCCTCAATAGTAAAAAAATCTCTTCAATACATGAAATACATCTCATTCTTGATAAATCAATTGATAATATTCAATAAATAAATCCTTGATAATTCAATAAGGAAAATATAGGGCTTTTAATCAATGGAATGCAGGACTTAAAAATGGTAATACCGAAAGAAGTTTATAACTCTCCGATGGTATCGGAATTCTCTAGAGGCATAATTAATTGTTTCTGATATCAAATTCCAAATTTAATAAGCTAATATAAAGTTAATTTAATTTCGTAAATGTAGCCTCATAATTATTTTAACCTTTAATTTACTAAGAATTCTAAGAACTGTTCTTGTATAATATCCTTAGGCTAGTATTTCAGTAAACTAAAAACTATAAATTTATAAAATGTATCTTTTTGAATTACGAAGGAGTATCGTGAACGCTACATGGCGTATCATTAAGATTCTGAATAAGCTCTCAAAGACAAAACATTGATATATTTATGTGTAGTCAACCGTTACATTTATTTAAACATTGTACTTAAATTTAATTTTTCTAGAGTAACATAGGTCGTAAATAGAATCATCCTAATATAAGTAAAAGTCTTTCTGGCTATGTATGTGGCTATGTTCCACATCTCCTAATAAACCAATGGACTGTTTTCAACCAAATTTTGCACACTTAGTATTTAAGACAAGGGGAAGACACTTATGAACTTTTCAAAGTTCAAAAGTTAATTAAATATTTAGTTAATTAGAAAGTAACTGAAACTGTTTTCCCGCAGTAACTTTGGAACAAACTGTTTCACAAAAAATATTTTTATACCATCTTAAAGCTCGAAATTTTACCTTACCTTTCCAATGATACAAATATCAATTTTGTACGATTTTCCTTCAATTTTTATTAATTTTTCAAAATTTAATTAGTTAAATGACTGAATTGAAGCGGACGATTTTGAATGAAATTTATAGATTCTCCGTTTTTAGGCAACTGTGAGACTTTGAACTACTCTGCCTTTATTTTTCCGATATTTCTGTTTATTTTGTAAATATTTCTTTATCTATTTATTAATTTCGTGCAATTTTTTCTTTAATTTTAATAATTTTTTCAAATTTTATTATTTAATTGCTGATGCAGTATATTTTTAGAGTTCGTTATTGAAACGTCCAGTAGTCTGCCTAAGTGTGGAGTTGGCTTAAACATTATACCTCAAACTAAAAAAAATCATAAATTAACGTTTAAAAAATATTTAATTTTCAAGATTTATTTTGGTTTTATCAAGACTTTCAAGGAAGTTCCTCGCATTTTGTGTCATTTTTATATAATTTTATAAATTTGTAAACTTGGTTTAGAAACGACGGCGAGATCTTTATATAAATAAAAGACATTTTGACTATACATCTGTATGTATCCATATCTCCTCTTAAACCACTGAACCGATTCCAACCAAAGTTTTCACACCTATTATTTAAGGCAATAGCAAGATCACTGACAATTTTTCAATGCCCAGAAGTTGGTTAAAATTTCAGTTTATAAAAAATTTTTAAAAATTCGGCGAAACTAATTTTACACCTTATTGAATTTCAGAATATTAGTTTATTATTGACACATATTTCATTTCCGTACAATTTGTTTCTCTCTTTCTAAAGAAATTTTCAAAGTTGATTTTATACACAATTTTCACCAGTATTTTTTATTGTTGGAGAACAAGAATAATACGAAGAACTGCTGCCATAATACATTAGCAGAATTCTGGAAGAACACAAAAAGAAAATTTTAAAAGTAGACGATTCAGAACGACGATAAACAATTTATATTAGGAACAACAATTGATTTTTTTTCATACTTTCAATTAATGAAACATTAACTATTTAATTAATTGTTTCAAAATATTCATTAAAATCTTTCTTATACCTCAGTATTTGTTAAGAAAATTTGAAGTATATATTTAATTAATAATTTATAAAGAAAATTAACCATCGACTCTTTTTAAAAATCTTCTGGTTCAATTGATATTTTCATTTTAATTTTAAAAAAACGTTTCAGATCATAAAAGGATTTTTTGTATTATAATATTTTACATAATAGTTGTTTTTACATTAAAAATATTAGACATGAAAGTATTTTAATCCGGAGGAACGCCGAGCGTATCTGCTAGTGGTAATATACGAATTGTGCAGATAGAAAAACATCTGATATCATATGGGTCGCTTTGTCTTTTGGCTTCTTCTATTAGTATTACAGTTTGAACAGTATTTACGGATTTAGATTAAACAAAATGAGATATAGTTTAAGTTCGAACAGTAACCAACCGCTGTATTTCATTCACATTAATTACATATTTCAAGATCTAACTGTGTCATTTGCTCAATTCCCATTCCCTTTTCATTCAAGCAAAGTACCTGTAAGGCGTGTTTTACATCCAGAGGTACCAAATTCTGGATGTAAAGAGTACTCAAAGGCAAACCGGAATCAGTTAGAACTCAAGATTGGACACATCGTCGTCGCAAGTTGTCATGAAGAGAACTTAAACACATGCAAATAAACACGTAAACATGTGTTCCGTTAGTAATAATAGTTGCACATGCGAAAAGAATAGAGGTCACTGAGGGAGTACAAGGCTGCACAAAGAGCTGTAACAATTAATTGATATCGTCGATTAATGGGAAACATTACGGAAGATCCGTAATGAATATTGGATAGCCTCTTTATAACGGAGATGATGGCGACAATTTTCTCACCATCTTCCATGGATGTAAGGTACATTGAAGCTTTCAGTTGATCCTAGAAAAAGTAATCAAACCAGTTTAGGATATAAGTTCGTATTAGCAAATTCCATATATACATTTGTATGGAACCACAAAATCCACTCTACCCAAATCCATGTCATGTTTTATTGCTGAATATGGCAGAATTGGGCCTCATCATTCCGGGACCCCATTTAAAGGTGCATCGATAGCTGCATCTGTTCTTCACTCAAAAGTTCTGGTAAAACTTCCATCAGAAACTTCCGGTGGACGTTCCTGTCCATCTCAGCTCTCCAAACATCCATTGAAACCTTACTAAAAATTTACAATATATAGGTATCACAGGTTATCGCATGTTATCTACCATGTGAAGGTGAAGTTTCTAATAATAACTATACGATTCCCTCTAGAAGTTTAGCATTCTATCCTCTACAAAAATTTCTAAACACGGTAGTGAAGCATCGTGTGTTTAAAAATGCGTTATACTCATTGATTTTAAACTGATTTTTTAATTCATCATATAATGATTAATTTTACTTAGCTGAAAGAAAATTTGAAATGATTGATGTTTTTAGACTTCGTCAGTTCACAGTTATTATATGTACACTTTTGGTAATCATCCAAGATTTCAATAATTTAATACACTAGAAGATTATAAACATTTTCATATGAATGCAAAAATGGAATATAAAACAAGTTTGAAAATAAGTCAGTTTGTTCAGATATAAAAGTTCTGGTGACTTTATTAGTAAACAGTTTTGCTATTCCTAAATATCTTTTTCTTTCGAATGTCAAGGAAAATTCATGGGTTACATTTAAAACTGCTTTCTACCATTTACTTGACTATGAAATTAATAATTTTAATTTGTTCTTAACCCATCTACATTTTAGATTTTAATTTAATACTGACTAATAGAATTTTTTATATTTTCAGATTTAAGGAATATTTAATAACATCATTACATTATGAGTTCTGTTTAACGAACATTTGTCTGTGCTTAATTTTTTTAATTTTTTTCAACTTCATCTTATTTTAAAAGGATAATTTTTTGTGGAAAAGTGTACATGAATAAGGGTGTATGATTCTCCAAAATAGATTTCAATTTTTCTTTAAAATGGTTTTACGCCAAAATGCGTGAAGTTTTGAGGCTCAGTCACTGCGCTTTTGTAATGCCATGAGATCGAATGTTGAACGGAAGCCAAATCGCCTACATAACGAAAGAAAATTTTTGCCTAAACTGAAAAAAAATATTCACAATTTTTTATTAGAAGTTGTCAGGGTTTTTTCACACTTCTTAGACTTTTTACATCTCTTTTTTGCATTTTTGATCATTTATTACAGTCCTAATGCAACTGTGTTATTTGAAGAACTTTAATTTATGAATTGGTGGGGGTTTTTGTCAGTTTCATGAATTTCAAGAAATTTTGAATATGTGGAAATAATTACAATTTCGTCCAAAAGAAATCTGCAAGATACCTAACAAAAGACCTACTTGTGTGCTTTACTCCTCATAATTTATGAAGTCTATAAAAATTCCAACGAAAGATAATGGGAAATTTGATGTACAGACTTTCGATTTCGCTTTCATATACCTGCTGTTTCAGCTACATGTCTAAGGTATGCTTTCGAAACTGTACCATTATCGGAGTTCGATATTGAACAAAATTTGAGGCATAGTATACCAGCAAAGAAATGGGGCCAGATAAAAATGGGATTTTATCAAAATAAAAGCAAGTTTCCAAATACTTTGAATGGAGAAAAAATCCTAAATCAGTCGCTGTGAATTAATAGTACAGCACGCTAGTTTGCCAGACACTGTCAAATTGAGTAAATGCTTACTCGACAAATATCCTATCTGATAACTTTCTGGTTCCAATATATTTTGGCAATACCTTATAATATTAGTATATTTAATTAGTCCTAAGCACAGAAATCGATAACTGAAGAATAAAAAAAACTATTTTCACCTTCTTCATATCTACAAATAATGTACAAAGTGCCCAATAACGTCCTCAACTTCCCCCTAGTAACCAAATCGGCTACCACTATGGTCATAAAAGGGATGTAGCAAAGTGACTATGAACTTTGGAATGACAGCTCTTTCTACGCGATGATCTTTTAATGGTGATGATAGCATTTAATGTAAGCTTTCCTATCTAGGAA
>BGPR01045239.1:0-12386 GCA_013235015.1 Araneus ventricosus | reverse complement strand
GTAATAAAATTGATAAAATTAATAAAATTTATAACTGGAAGCTAACCCTATTAGCTCAGGATATTTTACAATATCACCGCGATGTTGCTACAATATTCTGAATGCCGCACAAGA
Source organism: Araneus ventricosus (assembly GCA_013235015.1). Classification (NCBI taxonomy): domain Eukaryota; kingdom Metazoa; phylum Arthropoda; class Arachnida; order Araneae; family Araneidae; genus Araneus; species Araneus ventricosus. Next base: position 12,272 of record BGPR01045239.1, on the reverse strand, counting down.
TCCTAAAGATATCGTATGAATATCGTAGAGCAGCTTGTCCATATTGTGTAAATATACAAGAAAGTTGAGGGGAGACACTCCAAAAAATAAAATGTTGGAATATATTTATCCTCAAAAAATATGTATGAAAGAGGTTAATTCATTCACGAGGGAATTAAATATTAACATGAATATAAAAGTAACAAAAATGTTAATAAAATAATAAAATTTATGACTGGAAGAAGAACCATATTGAGTAAATATACGAGAAAGTTGAGGAGAGGCCTCTCCCACTGGTTTAACAGATAGATTGCTGGATTCTAAATATTTATACACAAAAAAATGTATAATAAAGAGGAAGAAATGTATAATGAGACGAAAACCACAGAGCTAACGGGACGAACCTGAAATAATACTTATTAATTACTAAATTAATTCGTACTTAGAAAAGATTAATTCTTAAAAGTTTTGAAAAAGTCTAGTTCTTAAAACTTTTGGAAAAGTTTAATTCTTAAAAGTTTTGGAAAACTTTAATTCTTAATAGTTTTGAAAAATTTAAATTCTTGAGACAAACTCATTAACAATTTTTGCAGATGAACTTATTCCAAGAAAATGAAATCCGCGGAAATTTAATAAAGTTTTTTTGGGGAGAAAAGGTCTTCAAATGTAATTTTTTAACTTCCCTCATATCATCAAGTAATGGGCTTGTTTAGATTCTAGCCTGTTAGGAAACGAAGAATTCCAAAAATAAAAGTTATAAATATTCATCATTCCAGCGGTGGGGGAAAAATCTCGGGCAATTCATAATGCATTAAAAAGCAATTAATATAAACTTGTCAAATCGAAAATAAATATTAAAAAAATGATTTAAAAACATAATAGAAATAAGTATGCCCTCAGCACGTTCTTATCAATCACTTAGCAATTTTTCAAAGATATATTAAATAAATCAATCACGATATTCTCTTTTACTTAAAAAAAGATTTGAATCGATTTTTATATTTCGTGTGACTTTCTGATTTGTCTATGATTTAATATATATGTACTAAGCAAACACATTTAAAGTAAACATTTAGAAAATATATCACTTCATTCAGAAATATTCGGTAATTCCCTCAACCAAATGTTTACTACGTGTGTTCGTTCAGTCTAGAGTCTCTAATATTGTTCACTAAATAAACAAAAAATTTCCGAACTTGCATATAGACGTACTGCTGATTCGTCTTTATGAAACTACCTTATTCAAAAGTTTGCAGGTGTTGTATTAAAACAGCCTGCATTAATATACCTGCGATAACCCAGCTAACAGAAATCTACAGAAAATCTGCAGAAGAAAAAAGTTTTTTGATGTTTTCTTAAAGATTTCTGCAGATTTTTTGAAGACAGAAAAATCTGCATTTTTTCTTCAATTTAATCTGTTAAAATCTGCCAAAAAATTCTTATTATATTTTTCTCTAAATATTCTGCAGATTTTGTAAAACAGCAAAAAAAAAAAAAAAAAAACCTGCATTTTTTTCTTCAATTTCATCTACATAAAATCTGCAAAAATTTTTTCTTTAAATATCCTGTAGAATTTTTAAGACTTTGCATTTTGTCTTTAATTTGCATTTTGTCTTAATTTCGAATCTCGGACAGGATGAGTTTGAAATTTTGTCACAATCTGAATCAAGTAAGTTGAATCACAACTTATTATTATAATTCCAATAAGTATAATAATTAAACCTTGACTGTAGGAAAATCTGAAGGTATTTCGAACATGGTTTTCTTCAGATATTCTGCATTTTTTTCTGCACTGCTGGAAGCTGGGAAAACACTAAGTAACAAGTTTTATGAAAGCATGATGCCCTGCCTACTAACAGTAACGCCATCAACGGTCGCCATGTAAAAACCAATCAGTATCAATGTAATACTCTTGATGTAAACAGCTTCACCCATGAGCGGATACTATACCAAGTCACCTTCAAAGAAGAAATTTAAATAAAAATTAGAAATTTAAAACAAAATAGGTTCGTTTTTCTTATACAATTATCTCCAATAAGTATAATTCTTTTAGAAGCCCCATACTTTTCGTCTGATGATACTGATTTTAATTAACAGTCGTTTTAACATGCACAATGGGAAGGTCAATCTATTTAATCATAACGTTTTTCTTTTTCTCTCTTTTCTTTGAATTACCAAAATAAAATTACTAAACTAATTCATATGACATTTGTACGATCATGCAAGGATATAACGTTTCTCATTTACTATTATTCATTCGAAAAGCTATTACCCACAACATTCCAGCAAGCTATTCTTATTTTTGTACTTTACAGTAACTTTAAAATATGAGTCTTATTTGTGTTTAGACTTCAAGAAATAGATAAGCAGTTATTGACCAAAATATAACTCCGGGTTACACAGCTAATTGAAAGGCATTGTAAAAACTGTGTACTACAGACTTCAATAAATTCACCTTTTTTCACACTAGTTTATTAGTGCTATCTACGATTAAATAAGAGCTATATGCATATGCACAGTTAAGATTCACATTCAAGATTACGCATAATTACTCACTCGGAGTTCACCTCAAGAACGCCTACAAAAAAGTGCATACTCTGTTCAGAAAACCAATCTCATTAATGGCGCCTACCACCTCGTCACCCGCTCAACTGTTTCTTCCATTCTTCACTTCACATCTTTCGGGTGAGAGTCGAAACAGTTCGTGGAGGTTAGTGGCATGACAGGCATATAGTAAAACTATTTTTTAATAGTTTTATTCTGTATTCAAGTGCGTTTTATAAATACAAATGATTAACGTACTTTATAAATGATTTTTTATGAAATACCCATTTGTGCAACTGGTATTATTACGAAATTTCTGGGTTATGAATAAAGCCTCCACAATAAAAATATATTAATAATAATTAATGTCTGTAGGAGCATGAAGATGAAGTCACATATCTCCCTTAGCTTCCCCACTTCCCTGATTCCAATGTTATTGTACATAGTGGTCTCATTTAGAAAAGAGAATCCAAATCCCAAACCACAAACTCCTCTATCATCTTTCACGTTTTTTTCACGATAAATGGTTTAATAAATCACAATTTTTATAATGATTTTCTTCTACATTTTTAGGTCGTTATGATGGGTGCCCATTAAGTCTCTTACCACCCTTTTAACTACCGAGTGGCTACAGTTATCTTCATAAGAGTGGTGTCTAGGCATGGTAAAGTGACTATACGCTACTGGATGAATGCCCTCACAGCGCCACCTGGTGGAAAACAGAGTTAGCATTATTATCTCTTAAACGGTACGAGATAGAGAAAAAACGTGAATTACAAAGTTGTAGAGCATCCCAAGTAGCACAAAGATATTGTACAATATTCTCAATATTTTACAGTACGATATAATATTATATAATATCGAACAATATTGTACAACATCTTGCGATATGTTGCGCTACCTGGGATTATCGATTTATTACAAAAAGATACCTTGTGGACGCAAATGCTTAGAACATAATGCTTAAAACGCGCATTTACTTGTTCGAGATTTCCTACATTGACAAGTGGCAAAACATTCTTAGAAAGAAAGCAAAGACAACTAGTTATCACAAGATTGATCATAAATTACAAGCGATACCACTGTGCCACGTTGGAGCTCGTTTTTCGTGAATTTTAAAATAAAAATGGAATATTTTAAAGAATATTTCATATCAATAAAGACAGGACATTTATAGAAACTTTAATGTTTTTGCAAATATTTGAAGTATGAAAATAATATAACCAGAAAACGGCAGTCATTAATTTTTATTTGAATAATGCAGCAAGAAAATTGAGTGTTTGGAAAAAAATTAGCTCTAAAGTTAACATCCAATAAAAAAGACTCTAAGACAAGTTTATAAAAATATAATTATTAAAGAGTTATATGCCCTGTTAATGTACTTGAGATATCTATACAAATGAAATAAAATGAAGTAGTTTATTATGTATACATATAAGAAAACTTAAAAAATTTTCAGATATGAGAAAAGTGTAGTCAACAGAAGGTACTTAATTTTTTTAACCTTAACTGCAGAAGGTTTCCATGAGAATTAAAAATAACCTCATAGGGAAAAGAAGGGAAAAAAAATTATTTGAACCATAAACCGAAACTTCAAATAAAATGAAATAAGTTAAAGAAAAAAAAACAAAAGTAAGTAAATACATAAACTGAAAAAATAATTTTAATACTCATAACTATTTCCACATTACTATCCTTACTTCTCCATTTTTATAGCTGTGTAAATATTTTTATAAGAATAATACTTGACATGTTTATGGGAGTCATAAAGTTTATTTTATTTGAGACAAAACAGAGATATATCTAAACGCAAATGATACATATTGCTTTTCCAATTAGCTATCCATTTATAAGACTTTTAGCCGAGTTAGCGTGACTTGTGTGCTCTAGTAATTAGAAGTGTAATTCAAACAGTTTTTCATTCCAAAAGCAACGTTTATTTCAATTGGAATTTTTTGTTTTTTCTCGAGTGATTAGCAGATAAAACTTCCCTGTTGAAAGTAACGTCAGAAAGTAAAAATAATTAGTTCTTATCTCTGTTTGAATAGTTTATGCGTAATGATTACTGCACTCCCCTTGCTGCCATGATTAATATGATGGTTCAGTATTTTACGTTGAATGTTAATGAAAATTTATGTGCATCTTTAGTCTTGAGTAAATTAGGGATTCAATTGAAGCTTCTTTTTGTATTGAAGGGAAAACTTCCAGATACGCCGATGTTGTTGTTTTAATGCTTGCTCAATTTGTTGCTGTTAATTATGAAAGAATTTTTTTTAAAAATGATCCATCAAAGTGCTAATGAATCACGCCTTATATATTTATAATTTGAATTGATTCTGGAATTATTCTTCAGAACCGGAGTGTTAGTTTTATGTTTGTAATTAAAATTATAAGATTCTTCGTTATAAATTATAAGTTCTTTCGTTTGGTGAAAAAGATAATTATTCCCGAAAGAGTTATCTTTATTCGTAGATAAAATGTTATGTAATATTTAAAGTTTAGTTCAATTAGAGATATACAGCATATAAAAGTGTAAAGATTTCAACTATGAAAAATATATGAGCGTAAAATGACTCAATAAAAATTTAAGTAGAGATTTTAATGCACTTGCTAGAGTTGGAATTTAAAAGTGAACTGTAAGCTTCCAAACAACATGAAAAGTGCAGAGCATTTAAAAAAATGAATATCTTTAGATGAAAAGAAGTTCTTGTTGATTATTCTTGATAAAACTATCTTTGCTATGAAGCATTCAAGCATTTCAATATTTATGAATTTTCAAGAACACATGCAAACTCTACATATATAAGAGCAATAGTTCAAGTTTTTAATAATTTTTCCTTGATAAAAGCATACAGCTTCTCTTATGTATTGAAATTAAGTTATTTTCCCATTTATTATTTTAATAACTTTTTTCATTTTGTATTGCTGCATTTGTAAAACAAAATTGATCTAAATCCTCATCATGTATAAAAAGCTAAATTTTTCAGATCCTACTGAAGCAAACGACTTAAACAAGTACTTATTGAATTCATCAATTCAATCACTAAATCAAAGAATATTTTTGATGTCGATCCTGATTATATTTTAAAAAACGCTAAATTTTTAAATATAAGGACTAACGTTTACAGTTCGTAATGAGGTGAACGACACAATCATTTATTTTTGCCTATAATGACATCAATTTTTGATGAATTGTAGAGGCAGTTTGAAAATAAATTCACAGCTGATTGAATGAAATTCGTCTTTATTGCAGGAACACCATTTAATAGGAAGGTTATCAGATTTATTCAAGATATTAGATGATATTTAAAAATGTAATCCTTAATCATATTTGCGAACAACGCCGGCCGGTCGTGCCGGTTAGAATCATAACAAAAAGGGCGGTTAAAAATGCGCAGAAAGCTCTAAGTACCCAGAAATGAGGATTTCCCGGAAAAACTAGTGACTCGAAATGAAAGTAAAAGTTCGCTTCTTACGATGGAAGTAGAAGTAATCAAAAATGAACACTTATGAAAACACTTAAAACACTTAAAAAAATACTTATGAATTACGTGCATAACGTAAATTCCAGCTGATTAGGCACTATAAATGACAAAAATTTTATTACTTTAAGTATATTATTTACATGATTATTAACAAGTTACATATTGTTACAATTTTACGGCCAAACGATATTTTTAAATATATTTCTTTTATGGCCAAACGATTTTTTTTATCTAATTAATTTCTTTTCTTAAAATATTTTAATAATTCTACATATATATATATATATTATTCGTTACAAGTATTACAAGTGTTCATGGGTATTCAGCAAATTCTAACCACTATACAATTCAATATAACTATTCAAAGATATAAGTTCAAAAAATATAAATTTGTGTACAACCCCTCATCTTTTAGCTTCTCTTCGATAGGAGTTAAAATTCTGCTCGTTGTAAAGCCGATACCTTTCTGACTATTAATGATATTAAACTTAGTTTTTTTATATAAGTTGCCCTATATATTTGTCTTTAAAGTTGTGAAAGAAAAATTACCCTATAATTCGCGATTGTGCAGTTAAATATTATTTACTAAAAAGGCTCATATTTCCTCTAAAATTCAAAAAAAATTTTCGACATTTTTACACAATTCTTCTCTAACATATTGCCATATTTTTGTAAGTTTCGTATAATATAACAGAAAACTCTGCATGTTATAAACAAAAAACAGACGGGGAAATTTGGGACTGTTTAAGAAAACCTTTATATCTTCCCAAATACTTCTGCTGAGTTTACGAAAATTCCTATAAATATTTTAAGCAAATTAAACATAACCATTTCTGAAAGTTTCATCTTGTTATCAGTATTCTGTGAAGCGGCGTGGGCCAAATTTTTTGTCTTCATCAGTTTGTAGACGGCCCCTCATTGCCCTCAGGACCGAACTTTCAATGTAAAATGTGATTTACAGTCTTTTCTTCACTTGGTTGAAGTTTAAGGGCAGTCAGTTAATACTTTCCGGAGAAATTCTAAAAAATGTGAAAATCTGAAAGTGTCCGGATACTTTTGGCCATATAGTGTAGGCTTCCAATACCATAGAGCAATCATAGAGCTTATGAATTATACATGGACATAATTAATTTGATGCCTGCCAAAACCATCAGATCTCCTCTACTGTAGTCATCACCTTCTCAGCTGTTGGAGGACAGCCAACGGATCTGTGGCTGGATGAAAGTACATAGAGAATCAATGGTTAGGCAGAATCAATGGTTAGGCGGATTGTTAATCAGAGGATAAAACAATCCGCCACTGATCTCCGGTCTAATGATGATGTTCTTTTGTTTGGGCTTAGTGCTATTTTTTGTTTCATCTCGTAATCTCTTTTTACTTTAGCTTCCTACAATAATAAGTCCACACGCACTTTGATTCGCATGAACGTTAACATTTGCTATCTTTCCCATTTTTTGAAATTCCTTCGATCTGAGTCTAAGGAACTGACAAGGAGCTATTGCAAAATCATACTCCCTGGCTATCTCTGCGTTCTCTTTCGAAGAAAGAAAAGAACTTATGGTCTTGAAACACAACTGAGGAGGACCTCTAACTGCTTTGTTGGACGGCAATCTAGATTCCTCCATACTGGGCCCAATGGACGTCTGTGTGGTTGGTAAAATTCCTTCGATCTGAGTCTAAGGAACTGACAAGGAGCTATTGCAAAATCATACTCCCTGGCTATCACTGCGTTCTCTTTCGAAGAACGAAAAGAACTTATGGTCTTGAAACACAACTGAGGAGGACCTCTAGCTGCTTTGTTGGACGGCAATCTAGATTCCTCCCTACTAAGCCCAATGGACGTTTGTTTGGTTTTGTAGGGTTACATTCAGAAGCAGTCACTTATTTATACTTTAAATGGATATTTCAATTTTTTTTGTTTCAATTTTTCATCAAAGAAGGAAAAAAGATGCTTTATTTAAAGAGTAAAAATTTTGGAATTTATTTAAAGAATCCGATGTTAAGAAATCTAGCAATTATCATTTTTTCTCGATATTTTAATTTAAAAAGTGCTGCACCAATGAATTGCCTTCGCATTAGTTTTATTGCAAGCAGGACTTCATTAGATGTATTTTACTCTAACAAGAATGCAGTAGAGCTCCCGGCTAAGACCTTTTTATTCATTTCTTTTAATACGACACGGTAAAAAGATAGAAATCGACAATGACGGAAATAATTATATGGTAGCTATAAAAACGACCGAAAAAATGTGTTTTTTGTTCAAAAATATGCTCTCATAAACGCTGGGGATATGAAACCCAATTTTTATTAGCTATTTGCCGCAACGAGACCTGCAATTAAATAACGTCTTTTTATAGCGTCGTTGACATAATTACTTCGAACATTATGAAATTGTTATTGGGGAACTTAAGATTACTTTTTACGAATGAAATCTGAATATCGATATGTGAAAAAACATCAAATGCGGTCATTCTCACTTATGCTTATTCGATAAAATATTTAATCCAATAAGTATAAATGTTGTAGAAAAAAAAGTACGGCAAACCGTTAGTCCAAATTGAAAACATTTAATTATATTTCACCCATAACTTTTTGCCGACTGTTTGATTCATTTTATGTTACTTTTAAAAAAATGAAATCATTATTTTCTTCTGTTAAGAGGCTCGTTTTGCTTTAAGTACGCAAAATGTATTATCCTATCTGATATCATTCATTAGATTTTCGAAGATGTAGTGATGAATCCGGTAATTAAATTATGAGTATTTAGTAGAAATTAAAGCAAATGCAATTCAGTCTATTAAATGTTGTTTATAAAAGATTGGAAAATAAATTTGAGCTTGGTGTAGTATACAAAATGTGTTGTCCTATTTGATATCATTCATTTGATTTACGAAGATGTAGTGATGTGTCCGGTAATTAAATTATGAGTATTTAGTAGAAATTAAATCAAATGCAATTCAGTATATTAAATGATGTTTATAAAAGATTAGAAAATAAATTTAAGCTTGGTGTAATATGCAAAATGTGTTATCCTATTTGATATCATTCATTTGATTTCCGAAAATGTAATGATGAGTCCGGTAATTAAATTATGAGCAGTTAGTAGAAATGAAAGCAAATGCGATTCAGTCTATTAGATACTCTTTATAGAAGATTGGAAAATAAATTTAAGCTGGTGTATCATAACTATAAATGACTGGCACCATCATGACAAAATTATAACATGTATTACATGAAACAACTCAGTTTTAATGAAAAGATCTTTTAAGAAGGTATTTTTTTCACAAAATTCGAGTTAATTCATTTTATCGCTTGTCACTGAAAACTTGTATAGGACAGGTTATGTGAAGACGAGAGAAATGTGAGTTATTTTATATGGAACATGGAAAAATGCCGTTTTCTCAAGTTACGATATTAAGTTGGTGGATCTTAACATATTCCTCTCTACGGACGAAATATCTCGTCATTCAGGAATACTAGAAATTGACTTGCATAACAAATTTTTTAAGTTAAACATGTTAATATATGTCCGCAGAATACTTTCCCCTCTTTGTTTTTATTTATAAATTGTCTAGAGCGAGCACGGTTACTTTTTTCTTTCTTGGGGCTTGCTTCTAATCTGTCCATAGCGTTGATTGTGTTAAGATCGGCGGTAAGATGTTTAATAGCTCATTCGTTCAGAGGTCTTTTTGCGTGAAAACAACATTTAGTTGTGTCATTACTTCTTTGCTATTCGAAAGCAGCAAGAATAATTAAAAAAATAGAGGGCGATCCAAAGTATTTAAACAATAGAATTCTAAAAGCACACGTGACACAGAGCTTTTCAATTTCTGTGCAGAAGCAAAGACGAAAATACTAACAAAAAACAACTATTGCATTTAAACTTTCAGTTCAGAAATCACTGCATTCCTCCGCCATGTTTTTGAACTGGAACTCGCCAAAAATCACTTTTACCTCATGCAGCAACTATTTATAATCTGCACAGAATCAGACGTTAATTCAGAAAATTTAATTCAAGTGTTAGGATATTCGTACTCATTTAGTAAATGCTTAAACTTTTATGTTTCACGTAGTATTGTAGATAGGCTTTTTCAGCCTTTGAAAATATTTTAGTATGTGATCTGTATGTTTTTCTGGTCAAATAGAAAATTTTGTTAATTGGTGAACTTTTATAACTATATTATGTTCACGGAAAAGTCATTGGTTAAACATATATGCGTTATTAAAATCTTTGGTTTTATAAACATAATTAAATATATAAAACTGAATCCCTTTTTTTTTACTATCTTTAATTAAATAATGCGATAGGGTTACCTGATGTAAATGTTAATAACATTTTTATTTTTAGGATAAATATACATTTTTATCACGATTTTATACCGAAATTGGATGGTTTTTGCAGAGACCTTCTTCGACTACTTTTCAGAAATATTGATAGCTTCAAAAAATTCTATTAAAATGAAAATTTGTAAGTAATATCGGTATTATCTGTAAAATACTAGGTTCCAACAATCAGACGATAGACAGAATTTAAATTTTAAGCATACTTTGTGCAATTTAAAACTTCCTAATCCAGGCATCTTTACTCACTCCACATTCAATTACATCAAATTTTTTACACAAATTGCAAATTTTAATTCAAACCAAACACTATTCAATAAATTTAAGTGCAAAGTAAGTTAGATACTTTCTGCGACCTCTTCCATCCGTTGCTACTCCTAATTACTTTCTCTGGGCTCATAAGCGATCTTTCTCATTATAACTTGAAAACATTCTATGAAAATGAAAATTTATAAGTAATATTGGTATTATCTGTAAAATACTAGGTTCCAGCAATCAAACGATAAGCAGAATTTAAATTGTAAGTATACTTTGACCAATTCCATATTTTCTAATCCAGGCATCTTTAATCACCCCACATTCAATTATATCAGATTTTTTACACAGATTGCAAATTTTAATTCAAACCAAACACCATTCAATAAATTTAATTGCAAAGTAAGTTAGATTCTTTCTGCGAGCCTCTTTCATTCGTTGCTGCTCCTAATTACCTGCTCTGGGCACATAAGCGATCTTCCTCATTGCAACTCGAAAAGATAACGACCCATCAGACGTCAAATGTCCTCCACGCTACTTTGGCGCTACCTTTTCAAAAGGAAAGATAGACAGAAAATCTAAACCCTTTCACGGTTGGCGGTAGTTTCGGCCGAGTAGGCGAATAATTGATGAGGTTGGCATAAACTTCTTCTTTCTTAAGATGGAACATCCATTAGACGAGGAAAAGCGATCAGAATTTTTCATCCCGCTAAATGAGGCCGCCAGAGATGAATGCTCAGCCATTACCCAAAAATTGCATTTAAATACGAAAATAAAATTCTTCTTTCCTCTATTTAAAGGGGGAGGGAGGGATAATCTAAAATGTTCTAAAGTTCTTCCCAGAATGCTTTAAGAGCTCTAGATGAATAATTTTCCTCGAATAAGATTTTGTATCATATTTTTGTTTGTTGGCCATTTCCTGTATTACGTGATTATTTCCTCAGCCATAAAACAAACCTCAAGGATTTTTGGATTACAATGTAAATGTTTCAAATCATATAATGAAAGATCATATTAGATAAATTTTAATAAATCTCGAAGCATTGATACTTTTCTGCTATTTTAGGATTTATATGATGTGCATATTTCCCAAAGGAATAAATTCGAACAAACCAAAGTAGGATCAAGTTTTGCATTCTTTTGCAGTTCGTATTTAAAATTCGTTTCAGTGACAGAACTTTGCATCAAATCTGTATTCACTCTCCGTTACTCGCAATAATTTTCATCCTTAAATAGTTTCAATATATCTCACAGTTATAAAATCTTTCCTATGATAGATCTTATATCCGCAATCGGTTTCGATAATGTTTCCTTTATAACTACAATTAAAATTCCTAAAGAGAATGCTAAAATGGTCTCAATATATCTCACAGTTATAAAATCAATTCTATGCTAGAATTTATATTCGCAATCAGTATTGATAATGTTTCCTTCATAACTATAATTAAAAGTCCTAAAAAGAATGCTACAATTGTCTGACAGTTATGAAGTTTATCCTATTCTAGATATTATATCCACAATCGGTTTCGAAAATGTTTCCTTTATAACTACAATTAAAATTCCTAAAGAGTAATGCTAAAATGGTCTCAATATATCTCACAGTTATAAAGTTTATCCTATTCTAGATTTTATATCCGCAATCGGTTTTGATAATGTTTCCTTTATAAC
>BGPR01045238.1:0-12386 GCA_013235015.1 Araneus ventricosus | reverse complement strand
TTCTTCTGTGTTAAGAATTTAGTGACTATTATCTCTGTAACCAGGGGGTTCTCTAAATGTGCCCATTCTAGTAATATTTAAATGTTTCATGTCATGTAATTTAACATGTGACAAAGCAACGTTCGAACAATTATACGGTAACCTAGATTAAATAAACTGATTTTTAAATCTAGAGTAGTTCTTCATCAGTGTCAAGTGTCCATTTCTTTCTACTGTTTCAGATAGGCTGGCTTAATGTTATCTAGGAGATATTTGCACTGTTGAGTTGTTTATTTCTTTATGACTCCTACCTGTTGAATGATTATGTGTTGAGATATAAAAAAATTTACCAATGTACTGACCGAAAAATCTATCATAACTTTTTGGAATGAAAAATGGAATGATAAAACCTTGATATAGTAAAAAAAAATTAAATGTCATGAAAACAGAATCGCAGCGTAAATATTGCAATGTGTAGAAACAATAAAGTCATTGGCTATGTCTGTATTGATCAATATGTAATATTTCATTACTTTTGTAACATTAACGTAAAGGAATCTACCTTTGCCTTCAAGCTTGCCGAAAAGGGATTTTTTATACCATCTTTAAGTTCAAAATTTTACCTTTTCAGTGATACCAATCCAATTTTATTTCTGTGATATTTTTTCTTCAATTTTTATTCATTTTTTAAAGTTTAATAAATTTTTACGTGCAGACGATTTTGAAATAACGCAAATTTATAGCTACTCCGTTGCTAGACAACGATTAGACTTTGAACTAATTTACTTTTATTTCTGAAAAGTTTGCTTATGTTTATAAATATATATAAAATAAGGTGAAAATTACATATATCTGTCTCTCTGTCGGTCACAAGAACTCCTCCTAAACGGTGAACGGTAGCGACATGAAAATTACACACGACATTCTAGAGCATATTGCTAGGTGGTCAAAGGTGCTATTTTCAACTTTCAGAGTTAATTCATTCTTAAGATATTTAATTAAATAACGAAAATTAGTCGCTTTTAAGCCTTATTCTTAGACGTTTTTTGCCAATAACTTCTGAAATATTTATTAGACAAAAATTACTTTTATGCCATTTTAAAGACCAGAAATTGATCTTTTTAATGCTATTAATTCCATTGCGATGAAATGTCTTCTCTGGTTGTTGGTTTAAAAATATTTTTGTAACGTAATTTCTAATAATACTTTTTTATTCTTATAGAAATAAATTCAAGCCAAATTATTGTTTCGCGCGCTGGCTTTTGCCAGTGTTAAAGTTAATATAAGAAAATATTGTTGACACAGTGATCCAATGACGTTAGTGAATTATTTCTCGATGTTTTGTTTAATTTTCACAGTGAGGTATTACAGAATATCCATCTGGAGATACGGTAATGGGCATTAACAAGGAACATCATATTCTGTCGAGCTCTTCAACATCTTAGAATTGTCAGGGCAACCTTCCGACAAGCCGAGATTGAATATCGGTGTGCCAGTACTACTAATACGTAACCTCGATATACCGAGACTGCGCAATGGCACACAGTTACAAATTGCACATCTAGGTCCTAACGTCATGAAAGCTACTGTTATGACTGATATAGGGAGAAGAGAGATTGTTTTAATTCCACGCCTTCCGATAATACAGAAGATTTATCATCTCAGTTCAAAAGGTAACAAATCCCTTTAAAAAATATCATTTGCCAGGCTCAGGGTCAGACACTGAAAGTGGCAGGCGTACATTTGGAAAAACCATATTTTTCGCATGGGCAACTATATGTGGCGTGTTCACGTGTGTCCAGCATACACAACCTCTATATCCGTGCAAATAACGTGGTATACAAAAGTATAGTAGCATAGATAAACAATTTACATAACTATATCAGCATGCATGTACAGTACAATCCTGTCAGCCGTCCAAATAAGTATTATCAACCGTCAGAACTTTTAATTTCCCCTTTCAAAATGCAACAAAACATTTACATTCGTGAATTAAAAAAAAGAATAATTCAAATTCTTCGTGCACGAAGTCGCCGGTAATCGTCAATATTTTGGAGATTTTATATCTCGATTTATTGCGCAAACTCTGCCCACTAATTGTGATTTGCAATCCTAAATCATAGCACCAACTCGATGTTTCACGGTAGACGCCTCATAATCAGAGTGCATTTTTTCCGATTATTCTTTTTTCATGTTATCAGTGTTTAAAAGAATTGAGACTTTTTATACCGTCACGAATCAGTTTTTCAATTTTAGCCTCATAAAACAGGACATTACTGTATTCTGGAAATGTATAATATTAATAGGTTTGCAATGCGGAAAGCTTATTGATAAACATTTCAAAAAAGCCTGTATGATAAAAATATGCTTTCCTTTTCTTCAAGACATTTTTTTAAATATTGATACCAGTACATAACATTCTTTTCCTTTCTGTGACCTAAAGTTTTATATTATGATATTTATAAGCTTCATACATCTGTAAAACCTATTTTTATTCATTTCTGATCAGTAATATATTTTTAAAAAGCTATTTATGAGAAAAAGATCATGTATTTTTCAGACTTTTAAATTATATGATAACATCACAGTGTTTCCATGTGTATTATATTTAAATTCAGATTTAAATTTTATTTTATAAAAGTCACTTTCTTTATAACTCAATTCTCGACGATTTTCGTTGTCGAGAACGTACGTCCTAGGGACATCAATAAGGACTTTTTGGTCTTTGCATTCCAAATAATATTGGATCATTGCTGTGCTCAGAAAAACTAATCTGCATGCTTTTATCCCAATTTAATTATTTTACTCTTCTTTTCCGCGGGATAAAAATAGTTGTTTTCCTTAGAATTCTAACCTAATCCTTGTACTCCCTTTCACAAGGATATGTTCCATGCCATACTGTATGTAACCACATGATTTTTCTTCTTTTATTTAGGCAGAGGCTTTCCACTCTTTTATCAATATTTACTATTGTGCATTTTGTTATACCTTTACCAGTCAGGTTTTAAAACAACTGAAACTCCTTTGATTTTGCCCAAGCTCTCTTCTAATTCTACAAAGAAAAAGAATGACTGGGGTGTCGACAATTTTTTCATATAATTTTATTAAAGTTATTTGGCATATTTCATACAAAGTTTAATTTTAACTTCATTATAATTCTTTTGATCGCAAGCATTAAACAAATAAAAATAGCAGGAAGGCAAACAAATTTACGAATAATTTTAAAAGTGTCAATAAGGATTTTGGGAAAAAGTAATTAAAATATTGCAAAATAGTAAATATGAATATTAGAGAAAATATGAGCATTTGTGGTACATAATTTTTACTGAGCATGTGCGAAACGTAGCTTAATGTTTCTTTCATAACTTCAAAGACGATATAGAGCAACTTATCTAAAAATTCCGGTTAAATACCATTACCAGGGAACTGAGTTCGGGTAAAGAGTGAATTTCGTAAGGAAATTATAATTCTCTAACAATTCTCTAACAAAAAAATAACACAAAAACAGCTAATTTAATAGCTATTATATGTAACTTACTAACAAACTTCCTCCTCTAAGCTCTATCACGTGGCATCACAGCTGAATAATATTATGAGCTGATTAGTTAATTGCCAAAGCAAGTCTATGCAAGACTGGATTCATAAAATCGTATCAATTAGCTCAGGGATGGGCAAACTTTTTCGGTCGCGGGCAAAAAATCGAAAAAAAAAAGTTTGGTGGGCCAAGGTAAATTTTTCTAAATTTTTAAAAACAATATACAAGTATTACAATTTAAATATGTTAATGAGATGAATGAAATTGCGGTTTCATTTTTAAAAGTTCCTTATATTGAGGTTCGAAGTGAGATGTACTGATTCTAAGGAACGAGGCTCAATGCTCATCTGTCAGTCTACTTCTGAAATAATTCTTTCTAAGGTTCATAGTTGAAAACACTTGTTCACATATATAAGATGAAGCAAACATAGCACTGATTTTCTGGGCGTGAGAGATTAAATTTGGGAAACTTACTTTCGATAATGATTTGTAAAACTCTAACTTTGGCATATTTAGAAACGACTGCTTGAGATGATTGTTAGATTGCAACTCAATTAATTCAAGCTGCAAATCTGACCTCACTGCTTCACAATTTACGTTGAAAGGCATGGTAAAAATATCCAATTCTGTTTGAATGGCACTGAAATCTTGAAATCTGCGTTCGAACTCAAAATGCAGCTCAATGGCGCAAATCAATCAAAAAGGAAGAAAAAAATAATATTTAAACAAAGTAGAAAAGGAGATGGATATATAATATATAAATCATATTTTCTTTTAATTTCCGTCAGACCGGCAAATTAAAATTCTATCTGCGGGCCGGATAAAACCTTCCGGCGGGCCGGAATTGGCCCGCGGGCCGTAGTTTGCCCATGTCTGAATTAGCTACTTTCATATGAAGGAAACGTACTTCATATGAGTCAAATGAAGTTGCACTTTCTTTTCATGCTACTTTTTTTCCAGAATACGGGGGAATGAAAAAATCTTGTTTCAATATATCTTCAATAAAATTATTTCTCTATCTTTACATCAATTTATTCTATTTCTCCAAAACAATTAGTATCAGGAGGCCTCAAACCAAAAAAAATAAACTTTTTCCAAAGACTTCTCACTATTTTGGCTGTTAGTGATTAAAAGTAAAACAAAAGAATGAAAGAAAATGTATGAACAGAAGAGAGAGAAGTTAAAAACTAAGATTAAAAGAATTTTTATTGAACACATTGTTCTTCATTTTATCTAAATAGCTGTATAAATAAGATTCCGCCACTTTTAATAGACGATACTAAATTCAATTGCTTGCAGACAACTATATGTAGGTTCACATGTGCTTGAAGGATTTGACCTTAGTATTTAACAACTAATATGTGACATTTGTTAAAGTGTAAAAAATAAGCAGTTTTAGCTTATGAAAAAAACATATCGAATTTTTTTTGCCACAGAAGTATTATTTGTTGTAACTTTTACTTTATTATTTTATTGCAATTAAAACTGAAAAAGATACGTACCGTTTTCTGTTGGAAATTAGCAATAAAAATATATTATATACGATATTACGAAATTATATTGAATACGAAAATCAAAAGTAGCTTCAGACAGTTTAAAAGTAACTGTTGGATATTTATGGTAAAATTGCTGTACAGAATATAACATGCCAAGTTTGGTTTCTGAAGTGTTAAAAAAATTCTTTACTGCATTTATATGACCAAACATTTGACATAATCTTTCTTAGCTTATTTAGCTAAAGAAATGATTGGATAATTTATTTCTTTAGTCTCAACTCCTCCCTTCCTCAGCCTGAATAATAAATAAATATTGCTAAATAAGTTTCATTCAATCTGTATTTGAAATTTAAGACATCAAATATTTAAAAATAGCACACTTTTCTGGCAAAAAATAGTGCTTAAAATATTTGAAAATGGATATAAAATTATACAAAGTTAATAATTATTTTTAAAAATTCTAAATTTTGTATGCTATAAAAATAACCATTTAATTAGTCATCCAACTAGTATTCTTTATGTCGAAGCCATTTGAAAATCATTGCTTAACTATCCATGGAAAACAGAATCTGAAATGTCTGTAAATAAAGCCTTATTTTATAATCCAACTTCTTTCCGTTTGTTATGAAACTTGGGTGTTATTTTTTCTTGTCATCCGAGTTTTATGATATTTTTATTTGTGTATAATCATTTTCCATCTCCGCTGCAAACATCGTTATTTCTGGAAAAAACATTCAATCCATATCGTCCGTTGAAAAGAAGTTGTTTCAACACAATAAAAGAAAGTCATACCGAAAGCCAAAGCCAAATATTTGTTTTCCTGGGGAAGGCGACTTTCGCTTGAATTCGGTATTTTTAGTACGGCACGCGTGTTCTCTTTTTACTAGAAGAAAGGCATAAAAAATTTAATGCTTTTGGCTTTTATTGTGAGGGGTGACGGAAAAATTGAAGTCAATATGGTTTCACGATTCGTGGTTTGCTGCATACATTTCGAATAGTTGCTGCACGAATAAACTTTTCTTATTCAAACTGCAATGCGTCCAGAAACTTCCATGGGGATTTAGACGACATGTCTTAACCAAAGCTTCTTCCGCATAAAAATTGGTTCCTCTAGAAGATGCCATTAAGTATTTAAAATTCGTATTTCTTACTCTTTTGAGTAAGAAATAAAACTTAAATGCAGTTATCCAGAAATTTTAAGTAGAGGTAACATTAATTTTTTATTTATGATTTCGTAAGTGTATTTTTAAATTCTTTATAAAGGTTTAAATCTAGTTCCACATTACATTTTATTTATTAATTAACTATCCTCCATTTAATTTGGAAATTAATATTTTTAGCGGAGATAGAAGAATTGAAATGTATCATGAGTAGTGCATGTGTGCATTTTATGAAGCAAAGGAGTTAATATTTCAGATAGAAAAGACTTTCTGTGTTTATCAAAATGTATTTTATCTGTCTTTTAATTGTTTTAAAAGTTTTTTTATATATAAATATGTAGTTCTCTTAAAGAAAAGAAGGAAAATGCCTTTCCAAAGTAGTAAATTTGAATGTATAATATGAAATGTATAATATGCATGCTTTTTTTCTTTAATCTTCTAGCGCTGGCAGCCATATATATAAATACTTACCAAAATTTTCTTTGTTTACTTGTGTCCCAAACATTAAAAATTATTCGAAGCGATGGTTTAAAGATAATATTTTATATTTTATGACTAATTTTGTTGTTTTTCTTAAAATTATAAATTCATGCAATAATTTCACTTCATTTCCGTTAAAGAAAATAATTTGCATAAAAACTTAAAATTTAGTTCTACTGCATATTTCAACCTGCAACTGAATGACTTATTTTCTTAGAATAAATGAATTTATTTATTACACAATTTTTGATGATAAAATCCTGCTTGTGTGCCTAGTTCATGTTATATGCCTTCGCTTGCACGATCCGAGATTTCACCGTTCGTTTAGTACATTCCAAAGCGATAATGTTTTCATAACCATTAAGCCTTTCGGCAGCCCATTATCCCAAAAAATACGAATTTCTAATCAAATAATAAAACATATGTTAATAAAAAAAGTGATTAATATATAAAATAATTGCTATAATCATTAATATCTAGTCAATAGTGCTTGAAAAAATACAATATTATGAAACAACGTGCTCTAAATCTAATTAACTGGAATTGATCTGAAATTTCTAAATGACTTCATTTCGGGTTGATAATTTGTTGAATATGCAAGGATCTTGCATGCATTTAATTTATAATTGTAACTAATATTCTGTTAATAAAGATAGATTCGCTGATCGGAGGATATTAAAAAGGAATGTTTAATAACAAGGAATAAAATATCAGCCCTAGTTTTTAACTCTACATTTCTCGAAATAAAAACCCCATTTTACAATCCCCTTTAAATTCCTTATTATGTGATGAATGAAAAGTATTGCAATGTATCATATTGTCTCATAGCAATCAGATTGCCAAAGTTTTGCTAATTTAGAATGTTGTGTGTACCTGAGAGAGAAAAAGGGAGAAGCTTGGAAGAGATAATGAAAATTTTAAAAATGGAATAAAATAAAATTATGCTTTGAAATTGTGGATGGAACTTCATTATGAAAGCACCAAAAGGATGGCCAGATGTCTTTATCATTAAAATCGGTTTGAGAATATCAAACACTTTTTTATTAGATTTAGCACTTCATATACTACAATTTAAATCCGAAAAGCAAGTGCTATTAATGATATTTCTTCCTTTAATACCACTTACTACTTTCTACTTTAAGGATGGATTCTTCTTTTTTTAAAAAAAAAAAATTCTTAAGCTCGAGATGTCTATTTATGATTTCTAAAGAACTATCTTCATACCAAGAGGTAAGCATATATATGGTGATGGAAAAATTAAATTATCGGTGCAAAAGATTTACATTAAAAACTAAAAAAACACAATAAATATCAAAAGTTATGAAGAAATGCCAATTATATATCAAATGCTTTTACTCAGGATTTTTAAATTCTTCTGATGTACATGCACATAGATGATTCTTAATTAGAAATAAAAAGATTTATTCTATATATCTATCTCATCTATAATTATTTAATTTATAATCATAATTCGACGTTTATGCACGAATAAATAATGAGCTAAAACTATAAAATTATTGTGAAACGCCCTATAAATATTACTACATACCAGTTGCTTTAGTTTAAACGAAGTTTCCTAAACGAGAAAAAACACCGTAGAAATATAATAAAGATACGTTTCATTTAGTAGAAAAAACAGATAATACTCATGCAGGTAAATTAAGCAGTTCTGCCTTCATAGTCATGGAGAAAAGATATCATTACTTGTGAAATATGCGTTATGTTATTAGATTTGTGTCGCATGAAAAGAAATTGCACCCATTTTAAATACATTTCTTCGATTATCTATTTATACATCAAAGCATTCAGAAGCTGTGAAAAATATCCGAATGTCTGATACAAGAGAAGAAGTGTCAGCCTTTGATTACTTGATGCACTTCCTGTTTCAATGTAATTTTCAAAAACACAATTCGAATTTTACAACTCTCTGAATAAAATATATTTTATCGTGGCCCCAGTTACCCGCGAAACATTTTTACGACAATTCTTATTTTATTTTCCTCTCTTTCGGGATACTGAATAAGAGGAGCTGTTGCATAAAGTTCTACCTGAAGCCCTCAACTTGTTAATATTTAAGTCCGGAAGTGCCTGCTTCGAAGTAAACTTTTACTGTGGAAATTTAGTTAGCTTAGACTTGCAACGGCAATATGTGCACTTTTACGTCTCTTTGCTGTTTTTTCAATCGCTAAAAATTACACGAGAGAGTTTCGAATGTCTTTTCTGCAATTGTATTACTACGTTGAAAGGAGATGTATGCATTCGTAGTGAGAGAGTATTTGGATATGTGATAGTTGAGTTACTGTAAAATTCTTTTAAGAAATTTAATGCAACAGAAGGCTATAAGTTGGTGTGAAAAAATGGTTTTATTCCTCAAGTATCTATTTTTAAGCTTCTTTTGCAAATAATAATAATAATAAGGTTTTCGGCAACAATGCAATATTATATAGTAAATTTTGGAACTAAATACTATGAATTTTACTAACCTTAATTTTATGTAATAATTTAAAAAATCAATCAATGGCATTCTACAAATTATACGTTAGTTATTGTATTTCAAATCTAAAAATAAAAAAAATCCGTAATCCAGGGATATTTTACTCTTGATATCAATATTAAAGTTGCTACATTTTTTAAATCCGTGTATTTATTGACGCCTTTAAATTCCATTTTTCCAATTAAATATTTTAAGCTAATTTGTAACGCAAGAAAACGTATAATCCAAATAAATGCCACCCACATGTAAGGCGAGCTTGTGCCTAAGTGAACACAGATTATAAGAAGTGAATTGTGCTAAAGTAAGGAAGCTTCGTTCCAAGTCGCTGAGAGTTCACACACTCGGAAACGTAAAACGATATATTAAATTAAGCTATTGCGTAATAATTCAGTTATTAAAACACATAACGCCATTGGATAAGCATTATAATTTGTTTTATTGACAGGGAAATAGAAAATCTCATAAAAATACTGTAATGATACAAGTATAATTATTTTGTAAATAAATTAATTTTATAAATAAGTTGTAAATTGTTTAGAAAAAGCAGCGTAAGTGACTATAGAATTTTTTGATTAAACTATATTTTAAATTCTGTAACTATTTTAAGCAGTCTTCTTATAGATAACGTCTGAATTTCGTTTATTTGTATTTTTTTATTTAAAACCTACACCGGTCCGTCCTACTCGAAAGGGTGTAAGGCCTTAAGCATATCGGTGGGGAAATACATAATAAATACAAAATGTCAATGTGACACGACGCACAGAGAGAGAGAAGCATCACAAACACAACACTTCACAAAACAAACACTTCAAAAAAAGGGGCAACAACAAAAGTAAATTAAGTAAAACAAAACACTCACACACACACACACACACAAGAAAAAAACAACCAAATACGCCACCAATCAATAGTAAATTTAAAGAGAACCATAAATCAATTCAATTTTGTTTGATTTCAATCACCATATCTGGAGCCAATATTAAAAATAGTCAAAATATTTAAAAAGAGGAGCCCCCGGAGTGTATCCAAATGAGTAAAACACAAGTACAAGCTCAGCACAATGCACCAGTAAAAAGAAGGGGGCAATAAAATTTTCGTAATGTATCATTAAAAGTCTACAAAAGGGGCATTAAAAGCAGACCCTTCGATCCCTCACCAGTCCCGAAAACAATAAAATCCACAAAATTCCACGTCAGTCAAACAACAATAAAAATACAAGAATAAAATGATCGAATTTTAAAAATAAGAAGGAGAAAAAAAATTTACAATCGGGATTTCCCAATAGTGAATACTCAGCAAAACCCAGGACATTTTTGATTAAATTAATCTATTAACACAAAACATTTTAATAAGCCTAAAATTAGCCTAAAAACAATATAATGAGCTAAAATTAACTACGTAGTAAAACTGCTAAAATCTTAGCACAGGGAGTAGGGACAACCCACCTAAAATTTTCCTAATCTATGGTGTTACGGTAAGAGAGTTGAGATATCTTAATATCATTCAGAAGCAATTTCACTCCGGCCCTTTAGTGAATCAGAAATGTTGTTAATAATAGTATATGAATTCATTAATTTATTTTTTACCATTTTATTATGCATTAAATTTTTAAACCATATTTTCTTATTTTGCTCTGCAGGCTTCTTGAGGTGGAATTCTTTGGTGAGCGTGCAGTCAAATATATAATGATCTGCATCGCCCACCTGACCACACGAACAACTTGGGGAACTCAATAGATGAAATCTGTGTAAATATGCCGGAAAAGGACCATCCCCGCTAAAAAAGTGTATTAAATATTTATTAACGATTAAATATTTTTTGTCTACTTTGCAAATGAATGCCCTGACTCTAATAACAAAATCTGAGTACTGTTGGTTCCAGTAATTTTCCCATTCATGAATTATAACTTGTTTGATTTGTAATTTGACATATAAATCCCATGGTATACATTTTGAATGCGTGAGGAAACATGAGAAAACTACCATGTAGACAACATGTGAGCAATCCTTTCTGGTCACCACAAGAAACATACGGTTTTCTACAAAATACTTACAAGAAGTGCAAGAAGCTGGGATAAAATCTGTCAATCAGCTTCGTTAAAAGAATTCCAGTTAGCCTTTCTTGTCTACGATAAAGCAAGATATCTTAACAATATTTTACTGAATGCATGTAGAGAAATCACGAGCCTTCCACGCAATCAATAACCACTACAACAAGCATATCAATTTTTTAGATGACACATATAAGAACTGCGACGAAGATAAAATCTGTCTTCCATCTCTATGAAGAGATTTTTAATTAGACATGCGGCCAATGATTAGACAAGATATCTTGAAAAAGAATTTGTGTCATCCTGTACAAAGAAAATAATAATATCAGTGCTTGTAATGAGAGGGATTATTAAATTCTTTGAATTTTAGCTAATGTTTTCTCAACTGTCAATATTTTCTCAGGGGCAAAATTAAGATTTACTGTTGTCAATACTATTACACAACTGCTCTTCGTTGTTATCACTAGTAACTAATACGTATGACTCTATTAGCATTTTACTAGGTAATTTACAGAATATTAAATATTGCATGTTATTTATTTTATTGGACATGAAGTCGCTTAAACTACAAGAGCAAAAGCAAAGATCAGAGAAAATAAAGATTCAGGTTTCAATAATTAGATAGCTCATGAATTAAAAAAGACAAGGCAAGGAAGTTTATTTTTAATTTTATTTTGATTCACAAGAATTCGCTGAATTCCTCATAAGTCTTAGAGTTCACAACTTACTTTAAATTAACTCTGTAGCACACTCCCCATCACTGAATCTCTGTACTCTTCATAGTAAATAATCTTCCCATCATTCCTAGAAACAAACAACTCAAAGTTAGGACAAGGGCCATCGCCATAAAAACAGGGTAAAGAATGTATCATCATCATTTAGTTAAATTATCACCAAGGCAATGAACGCTTTCTCTGGATAGTGACAAATAATTGGAAGCAGGAGAATTAGTTCAGCTTTTTCACTTTTTCCATTCCTGACTCTTAGCATCCCAAAGAAACCATGGCCCAAAGCATCCTTGCAAAGGAATGTTGCTAATTATCCTCATTAACGCAATTACGAAGATTGTAACTCGCTTACTGCGGTTCGGTAGGGATAACAGGAAAATCTGATTAGAAGACAAAGAAAAAACAAATACGACGAAATTCAGGAACAGGGTAAAAAAGAACATCTTGCTGAGGTTAATGGATAA
>BGPR01045237.1:0-12386 GCA_013235015.1 Araneus ventricosus | reverse complement strand
TTATCCATTAACCTCAGCAAGATGTTCTTTTTTACCCTGTTCCTGAATTTCGTCGTATTTGTTTTTTCTTTGTCTTCTAATCAGATTTTCCTGTTATCCCTACCGAACCGCAGTAAGCGAGTTACAATCTTCGTAATTGCGTTAATGAGGATAATTAGCAACATTCCTTTGCAAGGATGCTTTGGGCCATGGTTTCTTTGGGATGCTAAGAGTCAGGAATGGAAAAAGTGAAAAAGCTGAACTAATTCTCCTGCTTCCAATTATTTGTCACTATCCAGAGAAAGCGTTCATTGCCTTGGTGATAATTTAACTAAATGATGATGATACATTCTTTACCCTGTTTTTATGGCGATGGCCCTTGTCCTAACTTTGAGTTGTTTGTTTCTAGGAATGATGGGAAGATTATTTACTATGAAGAGTACAGAGATTCAGTGATGGGGAGTGTGCTACAGAGTTAATTTAAAGTAAGTTGTGAACTCTAAGACTTATGAGGAATTCAGCGAATTCTTGTGAATCAAAATAAAATTAAAAATAAACTTCCTTGCCTTGTCTTTTTTAATTCATGAGCTATCTAATTATTGAAACCTGAATCTTTATTTTCTCTGATCTTTGCTTTTGCTCTTGTAGTTTAAGCGACTTCATGTCCAATAAAATAAATAACATGCAATATTTAATATTCTGTAAATTACCTAGTAAAATGCTAATAGAGTCATACGTATTAGTTACTAGTGATAACAACGAAGAGCAGTTGTGTAATAGTATTGACAACAGTAAATCTTAATTTTGCCCCTGAGAAAATATTGACAGTTGAGAAAACATTAGCTAAAATTCAAAGAATTTAATAATCCCTCTCATTACAAGCACTGATATTATTATTTTCTTTGTACAGGATGACACAAATTCTTTTTCAAGATATCTTGTCTAATCATTGGCCGCATGTCTAATTAAAAATCTCTTCATAGAGATGGAAGACAGATTTTATCTTCGTCGCAGTTCTTATATGTGTCATCTAAAAAATTGATATGCTTGTTGTAGTGGTTATTGATTGCGTGGAAGGCTCGTGATTTCTCTACATGCATTCAGTAAAATATTGTTAAGATATCTTGCTTTATCGTAGACAAGAAAGGCTAACTGGAATTCTTTTAACGAAGCTGATTGACAGATTTTATCCCAGCTTCTTGCACTTCTTGTAAGTATTTTGTAGAAAACCGTATGTTTCTTGTGGTGACCAGAAAGGATTGCTCACATGTTGTCTACATGGTAGTTTTCTCATGTTTCCTCACGCATTCAAAATGTATACCATGGGATTTATATGTCAAATTACAAATCAAACAAGTTATAATTCATGAATGGGAAAATTACTGGAACCAACAGTACTCAGATTTTGTTATTAGAGTCAGGGCATTCATTTGCAAAGTAGACAAAAAATATTTAATCGTTAATAAATATTTAATACACTTTTTTAGCGGGGATGGTCCTTTTCCGGCATATTTACACAGATTTCATCTATTGAGTTCCCCAAGTTGTTCGTGTGGTCAGGTGGGCGATGCAGATCATTATATATTTGACTGCACGCTCACCAAAGAATTCCACCTCAAGAAGCCTGCAGAGCAAAATAAGAAAATATGGTTTAAAAATTTAATGCATAATAAAATGGTAAAAAATAAATTAATGAATTCATATACTATTATTAACAACATTTCTGATTCACTAAAGGGCCGGAGTGAAATTGCTTCTGAATGATATTAAGATATCTCAACTCTCTTACCGTAACACCATAGATTAGGAAAATTTTAGGTGGGTTGTCCCTACTCCCTGTGCTAAGATTTTAGCAGTTTTACTACGTAGTTAATTTTAGCTCATTATATTGTTTTTAGGCTAATTTTAGGCTTATTAAAATGTTTTGTGTTAATAGATTAATTTAATCAAAAATGTCCTGGGTTTTGCTGAGTATTCACTATTGGGAAATCCCGATTGTAAATTTTTTTTCTCCTTCTTATTTTTAAAATTCGATCATTTTATTCTTGTATTTTTATTGTTGTTTGACTGACGTGGAATTTTGTGGATTTTATTGTTTTCGGGACTGGTGAGGGATCGAAGGGTCTGCTTTTAATGCCCCTTTTGTAGACTTTTAATGATACATTACGAAAATTTTATTGCCCCCTTCTTTTTACTGGTGCATTGTGCTGAGCTTGTACTTGTGTTTTACTCATTTGGATACACTCCGGGGGCTCCTCTTTTTAAATATTTTGACTATTTTTAATATTGGCTCCAGATATGGTGATTGAAATCAAACAAAATTGAATTGATTTATGGTTCTCTTTAAATTTACTATTGATTGGTGGCGTATTTGGTTGTTTTTTTCTTGTGTGTGTGTGTGTGTGTGAGTGTTTTGTTTTACTTAATTTACTTTTGTTGTTGCCCCTTTTTTTGAAGTGTTTGTTTTGTGAAGTGTTGTGTTTGTGATGCTTCTCTCTCTCTGTGCGTCGTGTCACATTGACATTTTGTATTTATTATGTATTTCCCCACCGATATGCTTAAGGCCTTACACCCTTTCGAGTAGGACGGACCGGTGTAGGTTTTAAATAAAAAAATACAAATAAACGAAATTCAGACGTTATCTATAAGAAGACTGCTTAAAATAGTTACAGAATTTAAAATATAGTTTAATCAAAAAATTCTATAGTCACTTACGCTGCTTTTTCTAAACAATTTACAACTTATTTATAAAATTAATTTATTTACAAAATAATTATACTTGTATCATTACAGTATTTTTATGAGATTTTCTATTTCCCTGTCAATAAAACAAATTATAATGCTTATCCAATGGCGTTATGTGTTTTAATAACTGAATTATTACGCAATAGCTTAATTTAATATATCGTTTTACGTTTCCGAGTGTGTGAACTCTCAGCGACTTGGAACGAAGCTTCCTTACTTTAGCACAATTCACTTCTTATAATCTGTGTTCACTTAGGCACAAGCTCGCCTTACATGTGGGTGGCATTTATTTGGATTATACGTTTTCTTGCGTTACAAATTAGCTTAAAATATTTAATTGGAAAAATGGAATTTAAAGGCGTCAATAAATACACGGATTTAAAAAATGTAGCAACTTTAATATTGATATCAAGAGTAAAATATCCCTGGATTACGGATTTTTTTTATTTTTAGATTTGAAATACAATAACTAACGTATAATTTGTAGAATGCCATTGATTGATTTTTTAAATTATTACATAAAATTAAGGTTAGTAAAATTCATAGTATTTAGTTCCAAAATTTACTATATAATATTGCATTGTTGCCGAAAACCTTATTATTATTATTATTTGCAAAAGAAGCTTAAAAATAGATACTTGAGGAATAAAACCATTTTTTCACACCAACTTATAGCCTTCTGTTGCATTAAATTTCTTAAAAGAATTTTACAGTAACTCAACTATCACATATCCAAATACTCTCTCACTACGAATGCATACATCTCCTTTCAACGTAGTAATACAATTGCAGAAAAGACATTCGAAACTCTCTCGTGTAATTTTTAGCGATTGAAAAAACAGCAAAGAGACGTAAAAGTGCACATATTGCCGTTGCAAGTCTAAGCTAACTAAATTTCCACAGTAAAAGTTTACTTCGAAGCAGGCACTTCCGGACTTAAATATTAACAAGTTGAGGGCTTCAGGTAGAACTTTATGCAACAGCTCCTCTTATTCAGTATCCCGAAAGAGAGGAAAATAAAATAAGAATTGTCGTAAAAATGTTTCGCGGGTAACTGGGGCCACGATAAAATATATTTTATTCAGAGAGTTGTAAAATTCGAATTGTGTTTTTGAAAATTACATTGAAACAGGAAGTGCATCAAGTAATCAAAGGCTGACACTTCTTCTCTTGTATCAGACATTCGGATATTTTTCACAGCTTCTGAATGCTTTGATGTATAAATAGATAATCGAAGAAATGTATTTAAAATGGGTGCAATTTCTTTTCATGCGACACAAATCTAATAACATAACGCATATTTCACAAGTAATGATATCTTTTCTCCATGACTATGAAGGCAGAACTGCTTAATTTACCTGCATGAGTATTATCTGTTTTTTCTACTAAATGAAACGTATCTTTATTATATTTCTACGGTGTTTTTTCTCGTTTAGGAAACTTCGTTTAAACTAAAGCAACTGGTATGTAGTAATATTTATAGGGCGTTTCACAATAATTTTATAGTTTTAGCTCATTATTTATTCGTGCATAAACGTCGAATTATGATTATAAATTAAATAATTATAGATGAGATAGATATATAGAATAAATCTTTTTATTTCTAATTAAGAATCATCTATGTGCATGTACATCAGAAGAATTTAAAAATCCTGAGTAAAAGCATTTGATATATAATTGGCATTTCTTCATAACTTTTGATATTTATTGTGTTTTTTTAGTTTTTAATGTAAATCTTTTGCACCGATAATTTAATTTTTCCATCACCATATATATGCTTACCTCTTGGTATGAAGATAGTTCTTTAGAAATCATAAATAGACATCTCGAGCTTAAGAATTTTTTTTTTTTAAAAAAAGAAGAATCCATCCTTAAAGTAGAAAGTAGTAAGTGGTATTAAAGGAAGAAATATCATTAATAGCACTTGCTTTTCGGATTTAAATTGTAGTATATGAAGTGCTAAATCTAATAAAAAAGTGTTTGATATTCTCAAACCGATTTTAATGATAAAGACATCTGGCCATCCTTTTGGTGCTTTCATAATGAAGTTCCATCCACAATTTCAAAGCATAATTTTATTTTATTCCATTTTTAAAATTTTCATTATCTCTTCCAAGCTTCTCCCTTTTTCTCTCTCAGGTACACACAACATTCTAAATTAGCAAAACTTTGGCAATCTGATTGCTATGAGACAATATGATACATTGCAATACTTTTCATTCATCACATAATAAGGAATTTAAAGGGGATTGTAAAATGGGGTTTTTATTTCGAGAAATGTAGAGTTAAAAACTAGGGCTGATATTTTATTCCTTGTTATTAAACATTCCTTTTTAATATCCTCCGATCAGCGAATCTATCTTTATTAACAGAATATTAGTTACAATTATAAATTAAATGCATGCAAGATCCTTGCATATTCAACAAATTATCAACCCGAAATGAAGTCATTTAGAAATTTCAGATCAATTCCAGTTAATTAGATTTAGAGCACGTTGTTTCATAATATTGTATTTTTTCAAGCACTATTGACTAGATATTAATGATTATAGCAATTATTTTATATATTAATCACTTTTTTTATTAACATATGTTTTATTATTTGATTAGAAATTCGTATTTTTTGGGATAATGGGCTGCCGAAAGGCTTAATGGTTATGAAAACATTATCGCTTTGGAATGTACTAAACGAACGGTGAAATCTCGGATCGTGCAAGCGAAGGCATATAACATGAACTAGGCACACAAGCAGGATTTTATCATCAAAAATTGTGTAATAAATAAATTCATTTATTCTAAGAAAATAAGTCATTCAGTTGCAGGTTGAAATATGCAGTAGAACTAAATTTTAAGTTTTTATGCAAATTATTTTCTTTAACGGAAATGAAGTGAAATTATTGCATGAATTTATAATTTTAAGAAAAACAACAAAATTAGTCATAAAATATAAAATATTATCTTTAAACCATCGCTTCGAATAATTTTTAATGTTTGGGACACAAGTAAACAAAGAAAATTTTGGTAAGTATTTATATATATGGCTGCCAGCGCTAGAAGATTAAAGAAAAAAAGCATGCATATTATACATTTCATATTATACATTCAAATTTACTACTTTGGAAAGGCATTTTCCTTCTTTTCTTTAAGAGAACTACATATTTATATATAAAAAAACTTTTAAAACAATTAAAAGACAGATAAAATACATTTTGATAAACACAGAAAGTCTTTTCTATCTGAAATATTAACTCCTTTGCTTCATAAAATGCACACATGCACTACTCATGATACATTTCAATTCTTCTATCTCCGCTAAAAATATTAATTTCCAAATTAAATGGAGGATAGTTAATTAATAAATAAAATGTAATGTGGAACTAGATTTAAACCTTTATAAAGAATTTAAAAATACACTTACGAAATCATAAATAAAAAATTAATGTTACCTCTACTTAAAATTTCTGGATAACTGCATTTAAGTTTTATTTCTTACTCAAAAGAGTAAGAAATACGAATTTTAAATACTTAATGGCATCTTCTAGAGGAACCAATTTTTATGCGGAAGAAGCTTTGGTTAAGACATGTCGTCTAAATCCCCATGGAAGTTTCTGGACGCATTGCAGTTTGAATAAGAAAAGTTTATTCGTGCAGCAACTATTCGAAATGTATGCAGCAAACCACGAATCGTGAAACCATATTGACTTCAATTTTTCCGTCACCCCTCACAATAAAAGCCAAAAGCATTAAATTTTTTATGCCTTTCTTCTAGTAAAAAGAGAACACGCGTGCCGTACTAAAAATACCGAATTCAAGCGAAAGTCGCCTTCCCCAGGAAAACAAATATTTGGCTTTGGCTTTCGGTATGACTTTCTTTTATTGTGTTGAAACAACTTCTTTTCAACGGACGATATGGATTGAATGTTTTTTCCAGAAATAACGATGTTTGCAGCGGAGATGGAAAATGATTATACACAAATAAAAATATCATAAAACTCGGATGACAAGAAAAAATAACACCCAAGTTTCATAACAAACGGAAAGAAGTTGGATTATAAAATAAGGCTTTATTTACAGACATTTCAGATTCTGTTTTCCATGGATAGTTAAGCAATGATTTTCAAATGGCTTCGACATAAAGAATACTAGTTGGATGACTAATTAAATGGTTATTTTTATAGCATACAAAATTTAGAATTTTTAAAAATAATTATTAACTTTGTATAATTTTATATCCATTTTCAAATATTTTAAGCACTATTTTTTGCCAGAAAAGTGTGCTATTTTTAAATATTTGATGTCTTAAATTTCAAATACAGATTGAATGAAACTTATTTAGCAATATTTATTTATTATTCAGGCTGAGGAAGGGAGGAGTTGAGACTAAAGAAATAAATTATCCAATCATTTCTTTAGCTAAATAAGCTAAGAAAGATTATGTCAAATGTTTGGTCATATAAATGCAGTAAAGAATTTTTTTAACACTTCAGAAACCAAACTTGGCATGTTATATTCTGTACAGCAATTTTACCATAAATATCCAACAGTTACTTTTAAACTGTCTGAAGCTACTTTTGATTTTCGTATTCAATATAATTTCGTAATATCGTATATAATATATTTTTATTGCTAATTTCCAACAGAAAACGGTACGTATCTTTTTCAGTTTTAATTGCAATAAAATAATAAAGTAAAAGTTACAACAAATAATACTTCTGTGGCAAAAAAAATTCGATATGTTTTTTTCATAAGCTAAAACTGCTTATTTTTTACACTTTAACAAATGTCACATATTAGTTGTTAAATACTAAGGTCAAATCCTTCAAGCACATGTGAACCTACATATAGTTGTCTGCAAGCAATTGAATTTAGTATCGTCTATTAAAAGTGGCGGAATCTTATTTATACAGCTATTTAGATAAAATGAAGAACAATGTGTTCAATAAAAATTCTTTTAATCTTAGTTTTTAACTTCTCTCTCTTCTGTTCATACATTTTCTTTCATTCTTTTGTTTTACTTTTAATCACTAACAGCCAAAATAGTGAGAAGTCTTTGGAAAAAGTTTATTTTTTTTGGTTTGAGGCCTCCTGATACTAATTGTTTTGGAGAAATAGAATAAATTGATGTAAAGATAGAGAAATAATTTTATTGAAGATATATTGAAACAAGATTTTTTCATTCCCCCGTATTCTGGAAAAAAAGTAGCATGAAAAGAAAGTGCAACTTCATTTGACTCATATGAAGTACGTTTCCTTCATATGAAAGTAGCTAATTCAGACATGGGCAAACTACGGCCCGCGGGCCAATTCCGGCCCGCCGGAAGGTTTTATCCGGCCCGCAGATAGAATTTTAATTTGCCGGTCTGACGGAAATTAAAAGAAAATATGATTTATATATTATATATCCATCTCCTTTTCTACTTTGTTTAAATATTATTTTTTTCTTCCTTTTTGATTGATTTGCGCCATTGAGCTGCATTTTGAGTTCGAACGCAGATTTCAAGATTTCAGTGCCATTCAAACAGAATTGGATATTTTTACCATGCCTTTCAACGTAAATTGTGAAGCAGTGAGGTCAGATTTGCAGCTTGAATTAATTGAGTTGCAATCTAACAATCATCTCAAGCAGTCGTTTCTAAATATGCCAAAGTTAGAGTTTTACAAATCATTATCGAAAGTAAGTTTCCCAAATTTAATCTCTCACGCCCAGAAAATCAGTGCTATGTTTGCTTCATCTTATATATGTGAACAAGTGTTTTCAACTATGAACCTTAGAAAGAATTATTTCAGAAGTAGACTGACAGATGAGCATTGAGCCTCGTTCCTTAGAATCAGTACATCTCACTTCGAACCTCAATATAAGGAACTTTTAAAAATGAAACCGCAATTTCATTCATCTCATTAACATATTTAAATTGTAATACTTGTATATTGTTTTTAAAAATTTAGAAAAATTTACCTTGGCCCACCAAACTTTTTTTTTTCGATTTTTTGCCCGCGACCGAAAAAGTTTGCCCATCCCTGAGCTAATTGATACGATTTTATGAATCCAGTCTTGCATAGACTTGCTTTGGCAATTAACTAATCAGCTCATAATATTATTCAGCTGTGATGCCACGTGATAGAGCTTAGAGGAGGAAGTTTGTTAGTAAGTTACATATAATAGCTATTAAATTAGCTGTTTTTGTGTTATTTTTTTGTTAGAGAATTGTTAGAGAATTATAATTTCCTTACGAAATTCACTCTTTACCCGAACTCAGTTCCCTGGTAATGGTATTTAACCGGAATTTTTAGATAAGTTGCTCTATATCGTCTTTGAAGTTATGAAAGAAACATTAAGCTACGTTTCGCACATGCTCAGTAAAAATTATGTACCACAAATGCTCATATTTTCTCTAATATTCATATTTACTATTTTGCAATATTTTAATTACTTTTTCCCAAAATCCTTATTGACACTTTTAAAATTATTCGTAAATTTGTTTGCCTTCCTGCTATTTTTATTTGTTTAATGCTTGCGATCAAAAGAATTATAATGAAGTTAAAATTAAACTTTGTATGAAATATGCCAAATAACTTTAATAAAATTATATGAAAAAATTGTCGACACCCCAGTCATTCTTTTTCTTTGTAGAATTAGAAGAGAGCTTGGGCAAAATCAAAGGAGTTTCAGTTGTTTTAAAACCTGACTGGTAAAGGTATAACAAAATGCACAATAGTAAATATTGATAAAAGAGTGGAAAGCCTCTGCCTAAATAAAAGAAGAAAAATCATGTGGTTACATACAGTATGGCATGGAACATATCCTTGTGAAAGGGAGTACAAGGATTAGGTTAGAATTCTAAGGAAAACAACTATTTTTATCCCGCGGAAAAGAAGAGTAAAATAATTAAATTGGGATAAAAGCATGCAGATTAGTTTTTCTGAGCACAGCAATGATCCAATATTATTTGGAATGCAAAGACCAAAAAGTCCTTATTGATGTCCCTAGGACGTACGTTCTCGACAACGAAAATCGTCGAGAATTGAGTTATAAAGAAAGTGACTTTTATAAAATAAAATTTAAATCTGAATTTAAATATAATACACATGGAAACACTGTGATGTTATCATATAATTTAAAAGTCTGAAAAATACATGATCTTTTTCTCATAAATAGCTTTTTAAAAATATATTACTGATCAGAAATGAATAAAAATAGGTTTTACAGATGTATGAAGCTTATAAATATCATAATATAAAACTTTAGGTCACAGAAAGGAAAAGAATGTTATGTACTGGTATCAATATTTAAAAAAATGTCTTGAAGAAAAGGAAAGCATATTTTTATCATACAGGCTTTTTTGAAATGTTTATCAATAAGCTTTCCGCATTGCAAACCTATTAATATTATACATTTCCAGAATACAGTAATGTCCTGTTTTATGAGGCTAAAATTGAAAAACTGATTCGTGACGGTATAAAAAGTCTCAATTCTTTTAAACACTGATAACATGAAAAAAGAATAATCGGAAAAAATGCACTCTGATTATGAGGCGTCTACCGTGAAACATCGAGTTGGTGCTATGATTTAGGATTGCAAATCACAATTAGTGGGCAGAGTTTGCGCAATAAATCGAGATATAAAATCTCCAAAATATTGACGATTACCGGCGACTTCGTGCACGAAGAATTTGAATTATTCTTTTTTTTAATTCACGAATGTAAATGTTTTGTTGCATTTTGAAAGGGGAAATTAAAAGTTCTGACGGTTGATAATACTTATTTGGACGGCTGACAGGATTGTACTGTACATGCATGCTGATATAGTTATGTAAATTGTTTATCTATGCTACTATACTTTTGTATACCACGTTATTTGCACGGATATAGAGGTTGTGTATGCTGGACACACGTGAACACGCCACATATAGTTGCCCATGCGAAAAATATGGTTTTTCCAAATGTACGCCTGCCACTTTCAGTGTCTGACCCTGAGCCTGGCAAATGATATTTTTTAAAGGGATTTGTTACCTTTTGAACTGAGATGATAAATCTTCTGTATTATCGGAAGGCGTGGAATTAAAACAATCTCTCTTCTCCCTATATCAGTCATAACAGTAGCTTTCATGACGTTAGGACCTAGATGTGCAATTTGTAACTGTGTGCCATTGCGCAGTCTCGGTATATCGAGGTTACGTATTAGTAGTACTGGCACACCGATATTCAATCTCGGCTTGTCGGAAGGTTGCCCTGACAATTCTAAGATGTTGAAGAGCTCGACAGAATATGATGTTCCTTGTTAATGCCCATTACCGTATCTCCAGATGGATATTCTGTAATACCTCACTGTGAAAATTAAACAAAACATCGAGAAATAATTCACTAACGTCATTGGATCACTGTGTCAACAATATTTTCTTATATTAACTTTAACACTGGCAAAAGCCAGCGCGCGAAACAATAATTTGGCTTGAATTTATTTCTATAAGAATAAAAAAGTATTATTAGAAATTACGTTACAAAAATATTTTTAAACCAACAACCAGAGAAGACATTTCATCGCAATGGAATTAATAGCATTAAAAAGATCAATTTCTGGTCTTTAAAATGGCATAAAAGTAATTTTTGTCTAATAAATATTTCAGAAGTTATTGGCAAAAAACGTCTAAGAATAAGGCTTAAAAGCGACTAATTTTCGTTATTTAATTAAATATCTTAAGAATGAATTAACTCTGAAAGTTGAAAATAGCACCTTTGACCACCTAGCAATATGCTCTAGAATGTCGTGTGTAATTTTCATGTCGCTACCGTTCACCGTTTAGGAGGAGTTCTTGTGACCGACAGAGAGACAGATATATGTAATTTTCACCTTATTTTATATATATTTATAAACATAAGCAAACTTTTCAGAAATA
Organism: Araneus ventricosus; assembly: GCA_013235015.1. NCBI lineage: Eukaryota > Metazoa > Arthropoda > Arachnida > Araneae > Araneidae > Araneus > Araneus ventricosus. Next base: position 768 of record BGPR01045237.1, on the reverse strand, counting down.
AAAGTAAATTAGTTCAAAGTCTAATCGTTGTCTAGCAACGGAGTAGCTATAAATTTGCGTTATTTCAAAATCGTCTGCACGTAAAAATTTATTAAACTTTAAAAAATGAATAAAAATTGAAGAAAAAATATCACAGAAATAAAATTGGATTGGTATCACTGAAAAGGTAAAATTTTGAACTTAAAGATGGTATAAAAAATCCCTTTTCGGCAAGCTTGAAGGCAAAGGTAGATTCCTTTACGTTAATGTTACAAAAGTAATGAAATATTACATATTGATCAATACAGACATAGCCAATGACTTTATTGTTTCTACACATTGCAATATTTACGCTGCGATTCTGTTTTCATGACATTTAATTTTTTTTTACTATATCAAGGTTTTATCATTCCATTTTTCATTCCAAAAAGTTATGATAGATTTTTCGGTCAGTACATTGGTAAATTTTTTTATATCTCAACACATAATCATTCAACAGGTAGGAGTCATAAAGAAATAAACAACTCAACAGTGCAAATATCTCCTAGATAACATTAAGCCAGCCTATCTGAAACAGTAGAAAGAAATGGACACTTGACACTGATGAAGAACTACTCTAGATTTAAAAATCAGTTTATTTAATCTAGGTTACCGTATAATTGTTCGAACGTTGCTTTGTCACATGTTAAATTACATGACATGAAACATTTAAATATTACTAGAATGGGCACATTTAGAGAACCCCCTGGTTACAGAGATAATAGTCACTAAATTCTTAACACAGAAGAA
>BGPR01045236.1:0-12386 GCA_013235015.1 Araneus ventricosus | reverse complement strand
ACAGGCGAATCAAGCCTAAAACATGAGATGCTGCGATATTTTGACTGGAGATTCGAATCTCTTTTGATTTTTACTTTCTCGTATAAGAAGTATACAAAGAGAAAGTATTGTAATTGTCCAAAAATTAAAATTCGAGATTTTGATGAATCTTCACGTTCTAGACTTCCCTGAGTCGGGAAAACACAATTTTGGAATTATGTATAATCTCATTCTTGTTAGCACGATAACTTCTAAACCCTTTGACTTAGAAATAAAAGTTGGTACGAGGCCTGCTAGCATTAATTGTAGATCCGCGCCCAATTTTCGTTTCAATCGGTTGAAAAAAAAGGCGTTTTCCCCCAATTGTGTTAAGGAATGGAATTCGTTCCGGGCGTTTGGTGTGTTTTTTCCCCACCCCTATTAGGACCAAGGCGAGAAAGTTTTGGGGACGCCACTCCTGTTGGGTTTTTTTTTTGTTGATAATCTTGCAAAATACTAGTTACCATTTTACTCCTCTATTCTAGAAAAATGTCTTATGCAAGAAATATTTTATTCAGATTCAATTTAGTGATTTATTTATCAGTAAGAAAGTGGACTGTTTTATCAAAATTAAATGTGTTACATTATTTTAAATCTTTCTGCTGTGAAACGGTCTGTTTGGAATAGTTATGTATTATGCCGTTAACTCATCACGATTGGAAGGTTCTATAATTTTTAGCTGATATCTTTTCAAAGCCACTTCCCCCATTTTCCCTGAAGAAAATTCATGCAACATGTTCAGTATTCTGATCCATTTTAAACTCGGTGATTTATTTATGAATAAGAAATTAAATTACTGTAACAGATATAAATGTGTTACATAGTCCAAACATCGTTCCTCTGAAGCGATATCTTTGTACTATAACGTTTATCAAATCACTCTCAGAACTACCTTAGAATGCTGGATTTATTCACACTCAACGCAAGCTACTTTATTTACCGACGCAAATGAAATTTTACCAAACTTTTGATATCCACGCTTTTACAAAACTTCGCACCGTTCTAAATTCTGCAACTAGGCCTTTGAAGCAAATTTAATCAGACTCCAATGGTGAATCAAGCTTACAAGCTGAAGTTCGTTATCAGTCTTTTACTTCATTTTCATGAATTCTAGACACTGGCTGAATGAATATGTGCTAACGGTTCTGTCCTTTCAAAAAGCTTCTCGGCAAATTACGGACTGTTTCAAAAGGATTTGCTGAGTTGGGTCCAAAATTTTCGGATATTTGTTACGTAAAATGTTCTTAAAATGCACTCAAGATATTGCTTTGCTATTACTAGACAGAAGAGGAAACAAAATATACATATTTACTCTGTAAATTTACTTCTTAAACTAAATTTTACTTATTTTAACAATCACGAGAGCCACTGAATTTGTGGAATTTGAATTAGAAATTACTTTTGAAGACATCGAAAAGTTTTAGTTATTGAATAAATTAAAAATGGGTTTTAATTTCTTCGAGATAAATTTCCAATTAAAAATACATCTTAAAATGAATTTAGAGTATGTATTAAGGGTTAATACATATGCAGTGAATTTTTTTAGTTTTCTTGTTTCAAAGAGTTGGATTTGGATATTATACGACTCATGATCGTTCCAGAAATTAATAATTTTTTCTTAAAGATTTAAGCGTGTTAAATGCATATCATTTTATTTTCAAAGTATTTTTAATCAAATGACAATTGATAACAATGATACAAACCGAATAATAAGAAGGTATTCTTATCGTACCGAAAACATTATGAAAGGATAAATAATTTATATAGGGCTTCATTTTACAAAACATTTTGTAAGCTAAATTCACCAAGATATAATTTCTTAAAGAACTAAGATTAAAAGTTAGAAAGCGAACATAAAAAAACATTTTTAAGTGTTTGACATTAATTCATCAAAAAAGGAATTTTCTAATATTTTTAATTGACATATTTGCAAAATAATTTTCTCGTCTCTCTTAAAAAACTTATGCAACAAATTGATTTCATTTTAAACTCAATGATTTATTTATCACTAAGGCATTATACTGCTATAACACTAATACATGTGTTACTAATATCAATATTCCTCTCAAGGAGTTTATTTTGGAATTTCTTCTCTTTATAATGTTTACCAAATCACGTTTTGGACCGAATGAAAAGGGTCAGATTTATTCAAGCTCAACAAAGGCTACTTTATCTACTGATTTAAATGAAATTTTACGAAACTTTTGATATCCAGGATTTCACAAAACTGGGAGGCGTGATATATATTCTACAACCAGTCCATTAATGCAAATTTAATCAAACTGCAATGGTGAATCGAGTTCACATGTTGACGTTTGTTATTAGTCTTTCAGTACATTTCAATGAATCATGTTAGACGCTGACTGAATGAATATGTTCTATCGGCTCAGTCCCTTCAAAAGGCTTCTCAACAAATAACGGACTGCTTCGAAAGGATTTCCTGTAGGACGATTCAAAAACTTTTAGAGATTCATCACATAGGATATCCTTAAAAGGCACTCAGGATATTGCTTTGAGTTTACTAGGCAAAAAATGAAGAAAGATAGGTATGTTTACGCTGCAAACTTTTTAGTTTATGATTTTTAACAAACGCTACTAGCTACTGAATTCGAGAAATTTGAATTAAAAGTTCCCTTGGGAAAATGTTAGTTGGTTTTAGTGATTGAATTTCTCCGAGATGAATTTTCGATTAAAATACATCAGAAAACGAATTTAGAGTATCTCTTATGAACTGATAGATATGCATTAGATTCTAAGATTCTATAACTGTAAAAACTGCGGAGTAATGTCGTTCCAAATTTGGTGTTGAAAAACCTTAAAAACTCTGTGTGAACAAACACTTTATTTCAAGTTAACACCAAATCAAGCGTTCATATACATTTTAAGTGGTGTAGTTTGGATCAAACACCAATACTGGAGAATCCTTACGCCAAGCTCACACGCAACATTCGTGAATTATTTTCACCTGTAGAAACACAAATTTCGGCTTACGTTTGGAAACTCTCCGATGGCAACGATAGGTTATTTATAAACTATTTGCCGTTCCATTGGTAGCTGCCGTTACACCGAAATTTGTTGTTGTATCAGGTATGTATGTTTTTAGTTGTGTAATAAAGATAATTAAGTTTTCATATAACTTTATTTATATGTATGTCATTTGCATTTAAGAAATTTATTACATTTAATTTGTATTTTACACATGCTATGCTTCTGAAATTTTCTTTACTAAGCCAAGTTCGAATTCGTCCTCATTAATATTCTCTGTACGTTTGAATTACGAACCAATTTTATTTTTTAATCAGTGTATGCATCCTTAATTATTTGTTGTTATTTTAAATTGTATGTAAAAATTTCGTTCTGAAATGCAATAATATAACAATATTCTGAGCTTCTGATGAAATACATTCAGAAAAAGCACAAGTCCATTCTCTTTTTATTGGTCAACTTTTAAAGCTTAACTATAACGGTGCACAGTGTCAAGAGATAGCTCTGATTCCACCTTTTACTGAATAGTGGGACAGAGTCAACCCAGTTTACAGTACCTTCAAGGAGTTAAAACATTTTTTTGTTCTGTTGAAAAGACGAAAGATCTCAGACTCTTGGTATGTATTCAAATTTTATTATAAAGGATTCGAAAATGATATATGTTTTTCTACAACTTTCATAGAAATGGTCCAATCGTAATGAAATTTTGATACGTTATTGAGTTAACGAACTTCATATACCAAAAAAAATATTATACTGTCTACATTTTTTTATAAGGAACAAATAAAAAGGTTAAAATATATAAAAATAAATAATTTTCAATTTCAGTGTTACTGAACTCCAAAAATGGTGGCAACTACTTTACACCAATAGTGCACTGAGAAAAAAATTCTGGCAGAAAAACCATATTTGTATGGCAATGGCATTTCTGGTAATAAAACCAGAATTCTGGTGATAATTAACAAAATTTACGGTATTTAAATCATTTATTTAATAATCTTACTGTTCGTTCTGGTAACGGTTTACGAGAATTTCTGGTTTTCGAAATTATGGCTCTTTTTACCAACATGTTTAGTAAAATTACAACGCTGAAAAGTTAATTTATCAGCAAAAACGGTTTTCATACCATATACTTCGTTTTTTTACGAGAATCACGATAAAATTACCAGATTATTCCTCAGAAAGTATCGTTCATTTTACCATATGTCTGGTAATTTGACCATGTTCAAACCTCTGGCACCTACCAAATACAATGGTATTAGTGAATTCATTTTTTTTATCATGCCAGTTGTTAAATCTCACCTCTTCATATAACTTCATTTCCAAACTGAAACTTTCATCACTAAGTGAAACTGAACCCACTAAACAGATACATAAAACAGACGCCACAATGGATTGATCCATCCGGGTATAGAATCGTTTCACACTTCAAACCTTCATTAATGTCCTTATTTTAAGTGATTTATTGGTATACTTGAGGAAGAACTTTAACTACTTCCATCCAACAAAGTGCCGCCGCATCTTTCTGTGTTCGCTCGGCCATGTTTAGCATGACGGGACATTCTCGCATTGGCGGTATTTGGATTAAAAAACTAAAGGAGTGGGGATTTGAAGAACTGGTAAAAGGAGTTTACTGGTAAGTACTAAATTTTATTTTGAATTCATTTTTCGGTAATGTTGAATTAAGTATATATCTATTTAAATTATTTGTGAGTATGTATTTAAATAAAATTTCTCATTTATTGAAAGTTAAAAATTTGTCAGCTGAGTAAATTGAATGTCGAAGTAAAAAAAATATATGCATATATATGTTCACAAGAATACTTTATTTGTAGTTTCTTTTCATGTCACTCATATTAAACTTTTTTTTTGTTTATGCCGAGTCGGTGGCCTTCGACCCCCATTACATTTGAATTTATAAATTAAACGTAAAAATCTTTAAATAATTAGCAAATTTCTTAGCTCATTTTCATAGCTGTTTTACGATGCTCTCATAGCTGTTTTTACGATGTGAAAAAAATGAAAATATTTTGTTCACTTCCTTAATGCATTTAATGTATTCTTCATCGATGTTCTACCAATAATTTAATATTTAATTGCCGTTTATTTTTAAATACCTTTTCCTCATAAGTCAATTAAGTTTAAGTTCGTTTTGCTACCATTTCCTGAAATAAAATGTCGAAATTTTACTTTTTTTAAAAATTAAGATTATGAATACTAGGTTATTAAACAATTATTACAAACGTATGAAGATATGTTTAATTTTATTTTCATGTGTATGGTGAAAAGGAATGCGTCAAAATTATTCAATTTGCAATAGTTTTTTTGTTACATCAGATAATGGTAAAAGCAAAAATTAAATAATTTGATATTTTATGTATCATCATTTTTAAAAGACAGACTTTTATTCACTATGAGCTTTGTATTCTAAAATATATTTACATTGCTGCAATGTTTTTTCCTTTTTTTTTTATCTCCATACTCATTACGAAATGGTTGTCAGTTTTAATATAGGGAATATTTGATCAGCTTATATTTTGATTTATTAGTATTTTAATAGTAGTGTAGATGCTCCAGTTTTGGCCACTGCACCAGTTTTGGCCACATTGGATATGTTTTTCCAATAATTAAACCAGTAATTTCAAATCAACTAATAAGAAGCATTCAAATACTTTAAACAATCCTTATTTTACTATTTTCAATCTGATTGGTTCATTTTTCTCAAACATGTGATTTGTAAAAAAATTAAATGCATGAGCATTTATTGTAAACTCACAACTGTTAAGGTTTTTGTTAAGGAACAAGTATTTGCAGTTTTTCATCATCAAGCTCTCAGAATTAAATGATTAATCTAAAACTTATTACCCTTAGGGTTATTGAGGTAAGCTTTCATTTTATTCTGATTTCATATCAAAATTAATTATTTTTAAGATTAAATGGGCGGTGGCCAAAACTGGTACTTGAAATTTACTATATGTGCCAGTTTTGGCCACACATAAATTAGCCACATGTTTTAAACCATTACATAAATTTAAAAATTCCTGGATGAAATAAAATCAACTAATTTAGTTTTGTTTCTAAAATAAAAGTAACTGATTTAGTTTTGTTTGTTTTCATTTTACATAGTAATGGCTCCAATTAAAAATAAGAAGGCAGGTAGCATTTCCATAAAAAAATTTTGCTACTCACTATCTAAAGTTGGTAAAGGCCATTCAAAATGGAATGTCAAAAACATCTCCATTTTGAATGTTTACCTCACATTTATGTTAGAAAATTTCAACTTGAGGAACCTGACTCGAATGATGAGGAATATTTTTTTTGTATGCATGGATTGCTCTAATTTTAAAAATGATTGATGAATTTGATTAATGTTGTAATTAAAAATTATAAAAATACATATTTGTGGATATTGTTAGTGAGTATAATAATGCAAATTCTTGATTTGTAAGATTTTTAAAAAAATTTATGCTTTTGCAATGTTAAGTTTATTCCTCTCCCCATTTTTTTTCATATTTTATCAAAAAAAAAATTATACAAGCATATATAATTTGTATTTTATCAACCAAATTAAATTATAGTTTGTATTTTACAACCAAATTAAATTATTCTTTTCTGCATTTTTGTTTATTTTTTTTAAACTGAAATCTGCAGCTAAAATCAGTTTAGGTAAATTTTTTTACATATCTTTATAAATTCCTCAAAAAAATCAAATTTAAAATAACAGAAAATAATATACTAAACTATATATTGCATAAAAATGATTTATTTTTACTTAAAATTCATTAAAATGTCTGTTAAAAATATAATATTAGTGTGTCCAAAACTGGTGCATAGAGGTGGCCAAAACTGGTGCATAGAGGTGGCCAAAACCAATTCAGTGCAAATTGGGTAATTTATTTAAAAAATTAATAACTCAAAATCTGAAATATTCTTCAGAAAAATGTCATAACTAGCAGAAAGGCAATAAAATTTGCTAAAGAATAGTATATATAGTAGTAGTAAAGAATAGTATGATTTAAACAGTCATCCACTGTGAAATTTCCATTTCAAATTTTCTCTTAAGGTTGCCAAAACTGGATCATCTACCCTATAATTATTAACATTAGGATAGTGTTTGATACCTTATTGGACTTTTAAACTTTGAATTAGATTTTAATCTAATCTAAATGTGAGTTTGTTTTTCCTTTTTTTCTGATATTTTGATGTCACAAGTTTATTAATTTGCTTAATGTATAACTCGCAATACTTTAGTACCCAATTGTAGTAACTCAAAATAATTTAGTGGCTAATTGTTGTGTAGAAAGAAATTTGTAAAAATACTAAAAATGTATTCTAGAATTTTTTGATTGATTGCAATTGTATTGAAAAATAAGTTATTTTTACAAATTTGTTCATAGAAAATGCTGGTACTCAAGCATTCAAAGACAAAAAATCAAACTACAATTATTTAATAGGACTATGTAAAATATATTATGATTGTTTTCAGGAATATAGTTTGTACTTTATAGAATGTGTAATCTTGTCTTTTAGTTTAGTTTTTGCAAAGTTAAAATAGTATCAAATTTTAAACAAATGTTATCATGTAAATTAGATTAAGCATTAAATGAACACCTTTATTCACACTCTTACTGTAAACCTTAAGAAGGAGATTAATGGTGAGTTTTCTAAAAATGCACATTTTTGGTCATTTGTTTTGATATTCTGATGCAGAAAAGAATAGATTTTTGTCAATGTAGTCGAAAACGGCAAAAGTATTAAGTGTAATACGAATTAACAAGCTAGTATGTTAAATATTTTAGCTGCTTTTTTATGTTAACACATATGTATTTTCACAATTCTTTCTTCAACTTTGTTGTTTTCTGTATTCTATTTGTAAACTTCTTGCATAAATATAATATGAAAATTATCAAAATCAAGTTATCATAAGAACAAATTGAAAGAATGTTCCTATTACGTTTTGTTTCCTTCATAACTTGAACATCTTTCTATTATTTATACTGTGCTTCTTAAAACTGTTATATCTAAAATTATATATTTTTTCTTTTTTTTAGATTTTTTTTTTTACTTTCATATCTATGCATTTATTTATAGTTTTTCAAAGAATTGAAAAAAGTAAATTGTAAGCAACTTATAATCGACATATATAATCTGCATAGCTCCTAAACTTGAACTGTGTCATTTAAAGAGTCTCTACTTTATTTCCTATTCATGTCTTCTGTATTTTCTGAGATCTTATTTTTGGAGAAATTACTATTCTCTTTCTTTACTGGACAACTCTAAAGCAACAATGTAGTAACTAAAATTAAATTTACGCAAGTTATGAAAATATTGAAATAAATACGATGTATAAGGTTCAATATAATTTTTGAACATATCGAATAGCTATTCTAAATATATGCTGCTAAATTATATCGAATACATAATTGAAACATTTTTAATTTGATCAATTATTATATTTATTAATTTACAAAATAAATATATAAATCTGAATGATTTTCATTTTTATTTAATTATTTATTAAGAAAGTTAACCTATGTTAAGATGCAATAGTTTTGAGTAATTGGGTAGTTTTCCACTCCAGGTTTTTAAGTACATTGTAGAGTTAAATTTCATTGCTCACACAAACATAAGGGATTTTAGAGAAAGAAACTGAGATTTTAGAAGGGAACATTACCTAAAACTCTAAATACATTTATTTATGTTTAAGTACTTTTGAAATTGGATTCACTTCTTTTGGAACAACGAGGTCACTTCACTTGATTTGTGATGTAAATATAAAAATTCTGGTATGATATACGCGCACGCGCGCGAAATTTTTCTGTAATTCTATTTTTCGAATATAAATTATTTTTCAACAAAAAAAAAATCAATTTTCTTTGAAAGAAAAAACTGTCGCTTTTTTAAAAATATATTTAGTTTTACATATTCTTAAAACGTTCACGGGTAGCGTAGCTTAATTTTATATTCAGAGAAGATTCCAAAAGTGGAGCCACTAAAACACAAAGGTCTAGGAAAGACACATGTATTCAAGGTGTCGGTTTATAAGATTGAGGCAATACAATTTTTTTTTATTTCTATGGGAACAAAATTTTCTTCCCCTGCAAATTACCTTGAAAAATCTTATGTGCCAAAACCGCTAGCACGTTTTCACAAATCATGATCAAGACTTATAAAAATGGTGTTATTATCCAATAAGAAAATTTTGTCAAACAAAATAAGCAGAATAAATGTAATGCTTTGTTGAGAAGTTTTAATAACAGTGACTTTGAAAATGTTCTCATTTTGAGGCTACTAAGCATCTCTGTATTAATATGCACATATCGTTTATCATATGGATTTAGTCTACCTATTCATAACAAAAGAATTGTAATTAAATGGTTAGTTTTTGAGAAAAAACAAATATTTTGAAAATTGTTGAACACGAGTTGAACTTATTTCGTTTATTACAGTTAATGGAAATTTTGTATTTATACAAATAGCACAATTTTAAAAACTCTGATCATGCTCGTTCAAAATGTACTGAATGTATAAATTTTAATACGGAAGTTGCAGTGGGAAGAAATTTAGTTTATATAAATAATGCCTCTATTGAGGTATGAAAGTCAGATAATATCAATTGAGGAATGAAAATCGGAACAAACATCTTGAATATATGTTTTATAAGCCATATATTTTGACAACCCATTTTACCTTACCCGACTCTATTCAGGGTTCCCAGAAGCCCTCAAAATGCACTAATAGGGCACTTATTTGCATATTTATTTTTAGGGGCTTAAAGGCATTATTCATAATTTAAATGATTTTTCAATATTTCATAATTTTTCTTTTGTTAGGTTACCTCAGATGTTGAAGGAGATTTGCAGTGTTGGAAATTTCGAAGCCAACAATTTCTGCACTGTATCCGAGAATGAATCGATGTAGTCAAGTCCTTACTCTTTATCGCAGAATATCACTTAAGCATAACATTTAAAGTTATATCAAATTGAAAAAAATTGTATTTTGTCATTTTCTGTTATTTATTTTGTAGTTTGCTGTGTGCTAAAGATTTTTCTTATGTTCATTTGTATTTGTTCACAGATATGATCCTAATTTTTATTATATTTGTGCCTTCAACAGTTGTCTCATAATATTTACCACTTTTTTCAGTATTTAAAGAACCTGTATCAACATGATGAATTTAAAATTAAAAATACAAATATATTGCTTATAGAACATTTGGATTTAAAATCTTTTTCTAAAGTGTAAGTTTATTTCACATTTTAAGGAACATGATATTATTTTCTGCCCTCTAAAGAATTGTCAGCTGAAATATACAGTTTATTCTTCTTTTAAGTCACATTTGTCAAGGTATCACTCTTGTTATGTGTTAAATGATTTTAAGTGAGATCTTAACACATGTCAAAAACAGAAATCAGGTACAACTGTCTCAATCGGTTCCCAATCATGTTGAAAATTTCAGGGAGAATTCAATATTGATCCCAGACTACAATAGAAATGTTGTATTATTTATTTCGAAAATGCAAGAAAAATTTTTGCTGCCCAGTTCTACAATTTGTGAATTAATAAATGCAGTAAATGAATTCCAAACAGGTTCTGTTTCATTAACTAAACAGTCTATAGTAGAAACTCTTAAAGAAAACAATGTAAATGAGAATGTTCAAAACTTGGTTTTAAATAATCCTGCAGCGAGTAATTAAAATTCCACTTTTAATGTTATGAAATCGTAATATTCTCAGAAAAAATTTCTGAAGGAAAACTTTGGTTTGGTTGAACCTGTGAAATATATGCTCAAGTCGAAAACTCAAGTTTCAAACTACCACTATGTACCTATTATAAAAACTATTCAAGCATTTTGCAAAAATAATGAAGTTTTAGATTGTATAATGTCTACATCGGAAAGTAAAAATGCAAATATTTTGTCAGATATTCATGATGGAACCAATTTTAAGAACAACCCTTTGTTTCAGTTTTCCAAATATACAAATTTTGCTATATTTTGATGAATTTATGGTTTTTAACCCATTAAGAGGTAATCAAGCAAAACACAAGCTAGGTGCATTTTATTTTACACTAGGAAACATTCCCATCTAAGTATCGTTCTTCAGGGAAAGATATGCAGTTAGCTAATTTGTGCAAATACTCAGATATAAAATACTTCGGATCTAAAGCAGTTCTCCAACCTCTGATAAAAGACCTAAAGTTATTAGAAACACCGATGGAATAATTATTTCAGGAATACCTCATAATGTTAAAGGTGGAATTGTTTCTATAATAGGTGAGAATTTAGCTGCTCACCAAATAGGTGGCTATGTTACTAATTTTAGTACAAATGTATGTTGTTGTTGCTTTTGCATAGCAAATAAAAGCGATATGCAGGCTAATTTTACAGAATCTAAATTTGTACAGCTTACAAAACAATTGTATAAGCACCATCTGTCGTTAGTAAACAAGGATTCAATGTATACATCTGTTTATGGTTTCCTTTTAACTTTTTAAAATATTTTCATTGCAGTAACATGCTACCGCCAGATGTAATGCATGATTTACTAGAAGGTGTTGTTCCATTTGATTTGCGTTGATTATAAATTATTTTATAGTTAAGAAGTATATAACCCTATCACAATTAAATTGCAAGATCAAGCATTCAAAATTTGGGTTTTATGATGCTGCTAACAAACCAACCATAATTTCAGAGCCTTCTCAGAAGGGTATTAAAATGATTGCTGCCCGTACGTAGTCCTGTTGAGATTTCTGCCATTATTTATTGGTCAAAGTGTTCCAGATTCTGAACCTGCATGGTGTCTTCTCTTAACATTAAAAGAAATAGTAGATATTGTTCTTGCACCAAAAATCAATTTATCTTATGTGTCTCATTTGTCACACTTGATTCAAAATCATCACAATCTTTTTAAAGATATTTCCTTCTGTTAAATTTACACCTAAATTTCATTTTCTTGTACATTATCCACGACTTATTCTTGCATTTGGCCCACTAACTTGTTCCTGGTCAATGTGCTTTGAGGCGAAGTATTTATATTTTAAACATGTTGCCAACGCATTAAAAATAATCTAAATTTGCCATACTCATTGGCCTAACGACATCAACAGCTACAGTGCTATTATAATTTGGAATCTTTACGACCTATAGGGAAAAAGAATTCAGTGATAAGTGGGAAAATCGTAGTTATAAACAATTATTCAACAGAGATCACACGATTACTTTCAGACTGTGAGGAATTTTATTCATTAAAAAAAAGTAGAATTAAATGGTCTGATTTACAAATCAAGAATGTGCCTTGTCTCTGGATTTCATAATGATGAACCAGTTTTTGAGAAAATCATAATAATTTTAAGGAAAGGTACTTGTACAAAATTTGCTTGTC
>BGPR01045235.1:0-12117 GCA_013235015.1 Araneus ventricosus | reverse complement strand
ATCGTTGTAATCTTAAGATTTTTCACACAAATAACATGGTTGTTAATTATGCCAGACAAAAGAGCGGAGTTCACTTTCAGCTTTCTGATAATTCTAATATTGTTATTTTGTATATCTCTTTACCGGAATCGAAAGGAGTTGCTTCAAATTATAAAAGATTTGAACGCATTATTAAAGAAGTCTCCTAATTATAAAGCAAAACCCAAAAGGTGTTTATTGAAACTGATTCTCGTTTTTGAAGCTTCTGCCATAACATGTACCATTATGCGTTATGTACTGTCGGTGCCAGTATTTCTGGAAAAGTATCTCAATACGATTAGAATAATGCAGACTCTTAAATTAGATTTTTTATTGTTCTTGATAATTTTTAGCATCGATATACTATACTTTTTAATAATGAACACATTTATCTCTCTATTTGCTTTGTATTACTGTTTTATCTGTCTATACTTTCGAAGCTTCTACACGCATGTACTGGAATATAATAATTTTACCAGTTTCAGTCTAAATTATAAATTAATATATAAAACATTCATAGAAGTAACAAACTGCATGAATCATTTCGAAGAATGTTTTGCTTTTCCAGCGTTTATTATTGTACTTATGTCCATGACTACACCTTTTCATACTGGCTACAAAATTGCATTTGACACCGATGAGTATCCATTGGTTTTATTCTTCTCTTGCATCTCTGGAGCATATTCACTGTCTCATATACTGCTAATCATGGTTCCAGCATCCATCTCAAATGAAGCCGCAAAAAGAGCCAAGAGAGTTGTGATGAGTTTACCAAGTCCAACAAATGATGAAGAATTGAAATTTGAAATCCAAAAATGTTTCTTTCAAGAGAATTTTCTATCTTTATGGAATATATACTCCTTAGATAGGTCTCTCATAATCACAGCTTTTGGGACTCTCTTAACCTATGGAATTTTGCTAGCTACCTTGGGAAAAGAACATTGAAGCTTCGATTATATTGTACAGCAAGTTTCAACTTTTTAAAATTACTTAGGGTAAGATCACTAAAACTTTTACTGTAATGTATGCAGATGACTGCATCGCGTGTAAATACCCTTTCGTTGAAAAGTCTGCTTCAGAGTTGGTGGATGTCCTTTCGAACAGCTTTTGTGTGTCTCCATGTGCATCTTCCTTAATCCATCGGTTATCTTTCATTTTTGATTTTCAGCATTTCAAAACACAGCGACTACTGCATCTAGCACGTCACCGCTTCCATTATGACAATGCTTTGTTTGGCATTCTATGAGCGTCTATATTTATAGATATAGTTCATCAACAGTAAAGATTCTGGAAAAAAGTGACAAGATTTGGAACAATCTGTATAATACTACTTTTTAACTTCGGATTCAGTGAGATCTAATACCTGCAGCTTCATCCAAATGCCGAGGTCTAATTTTTACGAAAGTGAAATTTTCTCTTCCTATATTTTGTAAGCAATAAAGCAACAATTAAGATTTACATAGAAACATTTGAGTTTGAAACCTAATTATGATTATTTGGTTAACTAGATTCACACTATGTTCACAATGCGGACAAAGAATATTTGAAAAATCAGTTGCAATATTAAAATTTCAAAGATACTTTCCTTTATTTAGAAATACATCATAACACACTATTCGAAGCGATACCCACTTACATGAAGAAGGCCCAAGTCCTCCTATATAACTAGAAAATATAGGGAGAACTAATGTTCAGTTATGTTGTTCCGTTGTCTGGGACTTATGTTGACTGAAGACGAATGTATGCCATCCGATATTTACGCCCATAGGTGCCATAATGAAGCAGAAGTCGGTAAATCGACGAATCGCACATTGAACTGGAAGCAAGTAACTTCTACACTTCACCAGTTTCCCATGTTAAAATAACATGCCGCTCTGAAGTCATCTCTCCACTAGTTGATTCAAAAAAAGTTGTCACTTGATCAACTGCTGGAAAGTTTAGTTTTCTATTAAATCACTAAGGTTTTCTATTAACACTAAGACCAATTAATCTAATGTTTATTGGGTTTTGATATTATCCTCTTTTTCCGGTGTAAAATCTGGTGGCTGATTTGGATTTATAAATATAAGGAATGCAGTGCAATAAAATGTATTGAACAAACGTCTTTCCTAACATTTTAAATCGATAGAATTGATTTTTTTTTGTTTTTTGCATCTTCAAAGAATCGGCATCATATTTCAAATGAAAAGTATTCTTCGTCAGGATAAGGAAGAACTGATCCAAGATGACGGTAGACTTATTCCTAAACAATGAAACATTCTGGATCTGAACCGAAGTGATGATGTTCAATCTCAAATGACACAAAACTATCTGACTATTCAGATGACGGATATGATTCAAGAATTCAGAACTGGATGCTGTTACCGTTTCAGATTGAGGATGATTATGGAATGTTTCGCATATCACTCTTCCCTCCTTGAATACATTCAGTACGCGGAACGAATCTATGTACAATAGATATTGCCCGAGGAAATAGAGGTATATGTAAAGAACAGATGAAAGCAAATTGAAGGGGCCTTCGGACACTACGAGAAGATGCTGCTATTAAAGCTTTAAGTTTCACTATACAGAAACGAGCAGATTTTTTGGTGTAAATTTTGTTTTGTGCTTGAACATAAAAAAATCTATTTCTGTCTTTTTTATTCAATGTTTATACGTATATCTTATATTATTAAGATGTCTAAAAGGTGGAAACACACAAGAGAAAAGACGAAAAAATTAATTGTTTGGAGCTTACACCGAACCCGAAGGATCGTACGGGTTACTGTTTCAAAGAAAATGTCTCACCCGCACGCGCTCCTGCATTTGAGGGAGGTGCTAAATTTTTAAATTTATTTTTTGCAGTATTAGTAAGGTTTAATACTACCTATAAAAATTAAGTTGGAAGATGAAAATATTTCCGATCTTATAAGGATAAGCCTAAGCAAAAATTTAACTTTTAAGCTCACAGATGAGTTGCGCTCGAACGTTTTAGCATTTGTATTGCACCCAACCGAAGGTTAAAGTTTGAGAAAAGTCGCAATTTGGAGAACTAAAATTCGTCAGATTTGCAATTGAAGTTATGATTAGATACTTCTCCGTCTCCTCATGACTGATGGAAAGTTTTGAAACATATTGCTCAGCATGGTACGAGACTTTTCTTGATGTCTTACGAATATCCAAAAGAAGTTCTTTGCAGATCTGAAGAATTATTTGTAAAGCTTAGTCGATTTTTCTTTCATGTCTTATAATTTATAAATCTGTAAGACCCACCAAATTATGGCAGTCCTTCCCGTAGTCTGAAAAATGCAACTCTTTGGTATTTCAGACGGGAAAGCGGAAGTCGTGAGGGGAGGAGTTGAATCGAAACCAGAGCGATCGTATGGAGTTCTGACGTGTTATCGTAAGAGAGAGAGAGGTCAATTTGCCGACCTGGAGAGTCAAAATTATCTTAGTTTTGCTTACCAACTAGGACATGACATAACACATCTATCTAAGCACAAATCATTATACAACGCAAAGTCGCTACTCAAGGGGTGAATTTCTGGAGGTTGTTTGACTTGAAGGTCCTCCCATCGAATGACCAGCATTGCAAATCGATCTCTCATGCTTTGGCATTTCCCTGAGAAGACAGAAGATTTTCTTCATCGACAAGGACATTTCGTCTATTGGGATGAAGATTGTGTTGCTAGGATTTATGTAGCTGCTGCTGATGTAGAAGAAGCAGAAGAAACGATTATTTTCCTTAATATGCGATGAAAACTTCATGGACAATACAAAATATGCTTCAGTGTTGGTGGCCATCCTTTTCAGATGTTCCTGTAATTTTTTGATGCACATGTTCCTTAAATTCCCAGAATTTTATACATTCTTTCGTTTTCCTTTTGTTTTTCTTCATTTCAGAATATTCCAGAAGTTGTCCTTAACACTTCTTCCTTTGATCTATGAACATGCTTTGTTTGGTAGTTTGTGCTGCTCTCTCTCTCGATGTGTTATATCACTCATTAAAGACTGTACAAAGAGTATTGAAACAAAATTTTCAATACTGCTCTTGGTATGCTTTTATTTTGAAATTTCTTATCGTTAGGGGTTCTTTCCAGTCCCGTTTGTTTTTACAATTTTAAACTTTTCTCTTCCAGACGAGAAAAAAAAAAGATAAATTTTAAAAACCGAAGTGAAAAAAATTCAGCAATTTTCTAATGTAACTAAAACCATAGATACGAAAAATACGCCGTTTGCATATGTTTTAGATGTAGTTAAAAACATCTATGAACGAAGCATTCAACAATTTGAAATTACTTGCATTACAATATTTTCAAACTCAATTAACTATTTGAAAGCCTGAATTCAGTTTAAAATATTCGCTAAAGGGTACTATGAATTTATTGCTAAGTAATGGGTAAAGGTTTTTATTTAGAGTTTATACTTTTTGGAAACCAGACTGGTTGGTGAGAAATAATGAAAAACAGATTTTGTTTGACTTTTGGGCTGTGCGTCGATTGAGAGTTGATGCAAGTTGGGTTTGAAAGGCATTTTTTCTTGTGTAATATTGCAATATAGAAATGTTTGCATAAGCTATATTATTTATTTACAATATTATAGTTTTATAATTCATACCGATGTATAAAACTTTATAGTGTTTGTGATATTGTAGCGATTACAATTTTATACTGTAATGTATTTTGACAATTCTATTTTATGCCTATTATGTCTATTCTTGTATAATATTGTTTAATTTTGCTATATGAGTTGTGGAATTTGAAAATATTTTACACCACCATGAAAATATAAATTGGCTTTGCAGTAAATAAGTTATTGTGACATATTGTTTCAGTAAGTTGATGTTTGCTTCTTTTTGTTTGTAGTTTAATGAAATATTGTTCTTCTTTGTATGTTCCTTCTACAAAACACCAATTACCTTTCTATTCATAAAATTAAGTTATTCGAACAAAAAAAAAACCAGAGTCTATAGTTTAATACCTGTGAATTTATATTTTTTTCCAGATTGCATGTAGTGCGAAAATTTTAAAATTGTGCATTTTCTTATAAAAATTAATTTTTAAGATTTAATTATGAATCCTTCAATATTTAGAAATAGTTTTGTATGTTTAGTGGAAAAATTCATATTTTGTGATACAGTAATTTTTATTTAGAATAATTTTTGTTAATATCCATCTTTATTTTATTAAATTTTAAAATCAGGCTGAGTTAAATTAGGATTAAAGCAAAATGAAAATTTCTTGAGTTTATAATTTTTTAAGCAGTATATATTTTTTACGCATACAGAATTTTCATTAAAATTATGTATTTCCCTAAACAAAATTGACTTTTAATCATCCGAATGAAGTCGAAACCTGAAAACGTTACTTAGAATATATTTCAGAGAGTAATAGGTATCCTTATTAAAATTTGTAAACATTTTCCTGGAAAATTAAGACCTATGGGGTACTTGGAAGATGTATATCTGAAAGAAAAAATTATCATTTAGAGAAATAGTCATATGAACATACTTACTCTTCTTGACCCATTAACTATTCAGTCTATTTAACAACACATATTTCAATGCTTTTGAGGCATAAATTTAATGTTTTATTGTTTTTTGCTAATTTCTTTATCTATTTCTTTTATGAAATTCAATTAACCTTTTCCTTACTGGCGGTGCAGCTGCAAACGTGGTAAATTATCTACAGACACTGCAGTTAAAATTTCGTAACATCAAGCTGTTAAGATTTCATTACACGAAATTAATTTCCCTGTCCACTAACCAACCTCTTGGAGGTTATGTCCTTTGCTTCTATTCTAAAAGTTGTCATATTTAAAGCCGTAATAGAATAAAAATTTAAATGAAATATATTAAAAGGAACCGCATAATTTGTAATAATTATAAATCATGAAGTCAATTCTCGAAGCGTCGTATTTATGTGACAAACGTAACTGCGCATGTCGTCTAACATACACATTATTTTTACGTTGTGCTTTGACGTCACCTCTTTTTGTCTTCTAAGATATGCACTGGATTCCAAAAATAAATACGTGTGGTTTATTTGATGTTATAATGTGAGACTGAATTGGCACCATTGCAACTTATTAAAGTTTATACTGTAACAAAAATCGTTCTGTGAGTGTATGGTGTAAAAAGTCCAACAAGCAGGATAATGTAGAATTAAGGTTTATTCACAAATATGCAGGAAAACATGCAGGTAACAGGAACAAATATGCAGGTAATAGGAACAATAAATCTTGTATAGATTAGCAACACAAACAAACAACAATTCACAGATGATAACATTTCAGCACTTTCAGATTTAGCAACACAAACAGTCAGAAAATCACTAATAATAACAATAACAACACTCTGAATAGCGCTCAGCTCACCGGCTTTCTAGCTCACTCTGCAGACGAAACTCACTCACAACTGCAGTCGTGCCAGTCGATCAACGCACACTACTCAATACCGCTTGGCGTCTAACAGCTCAATAGCTCTCACAGCGGATAGCACAAACTACAAACTAATAAAGCAAGTTCTAGTTTAACCTTTTAGTTTCTAAGTCGATTATTTTAAATATCAGCTGACTTTCTTTGTTCCTTAAGTGAGGGTATTGATTCAATTAAATATCGAGTCAAATTGTTTTCAAGTAATATATAGTGATGAGTGTTCGGAAAAGCGTAATGGTAGTAATGAGCCACTAAATTTTGGGTTGTTATAAAGTAATTCCTTCACTTATTGCAATACCAAGATTTTGAGTATTTCCATTTCCGACATCGACAAGTGATCAAAAGTTTTATAATTATTCGTATAAAATTTAAATACTCTGTTGAGTTTTGAAATCGTGTCTACTTCGCGTCAACTCTTAAACGTTTCTGTAATTAAATTCATTATAACGCAAATTCATAAATTCATTATTGAGTGAAAAAATGTAACCCCCATTAAAATGCTAATTTTGGTCAACTTTTTAAAAATTATTATAAGATTCTTAATCAGATTATTGACAGACTCTAGAAAAATTTATTTTACTTATTTGAACAATTCGGTTACTTAAGGAAAACCTCGTGTCAAATTGTTTTCATTTTTATACAATTTCATTTAACTTCTCTGTGAAAATGGAATTTTATTATTCATTTGTCATTCACTTCCTGATACGCCAGACTTTTCAAATTTTGTAATTTATGTGTTCCCGATAACAGAACATTATTTAAATATTTTAGTACTTAATTATGAGTTAATCGATTATCTCATTTAATCCCTTAACAATGTAGTTTTCTGTAAGATCTAATTTGATAACTCTCTTGCATTGATTGAAATAGATATTAATGAATTACTGGTCATTTTTCTACCGAATTATAAAGTCTATATAGAACTTAGTTTAAGAAAATAGATTTAAAAACGCCATAATTCGATGGACGACTATAGCTCTGGCACCGCTATTAAGGGTTTAAACTGGGATTCATTGCTATCCGAGGCACCTGGAAATGAATTTCAGAAAAAAATTGATTTCAATATTTGATAAAATTTATAATGCTTATCGTTAATTAAAGTTTAAAAAGTAAAAAAAGATAAATTAAATCTTATATTTTTTTACTTTTTGCCACACTGCTGTGTTTTCAAAAACAGTTTGTAAAAATTTAAATGATTTTATAACTCTTATTGTTATGTGTTGTGATTGTTAAGCAGGTCATTCATATCTCTTCCGAAATGGAAATTTTGGAGCACGGGAAGGAAAAAGCAATCGCCAAGGTCAAAAACCTGTGAAATTTAGAACAAATGATTCGAACCGATGGAATTCCAATAAAACCAAATCCCATCCCTTCTTGCGTCGATTCTTTAGGTGGGACCCTTAGCGAGGGTAGCCGGCACATCAAATGATTTGACTAGATTGGGACCTCGCGACGAGGCTAACTTTATCAGAAATGTGCTGAGTGGTCGAAATAGGGGGGATCGAAGAGAAGCTGTAGGGGGGGAGAGAATATCGCACTCGCCTACTGCCAGAGCACTTTAGAGTTTCAGATGAATGACGTGCCTGAGTTTCCGACTTGAATGGTAGGGAAAAAAACAGTGCTGCGATAAATAGATGAATTGCCGGCTTTATACTTTTATTTTAAGCTCCAACTGATTTTATACATCAATTTGTTTAATTTGTTCTTAAATAGCAAGTATTAGAGACAGTTTGAAAGATTTGTTAATATGTAGATTTTTCTATTATTAATATCCACATTTTATGAAGGAAAGAATAAGATTAAAAGAAAAATTACTGTTAAGAAGTTGGAAACATTTTATCCAATAGGTGGCGCGCACGACTTGTGTGTTGCACCACTGGGAGTCATTATTGCTTCTACTGTCAGTGTAAGTCTTGTGATCATTAGAAAGAGTTGGTTATTAGAAAGAAGAACGTTATCCTTTTCGAGAGAATCAAATCCACACCAGAACCATAAAATTCTTCCGTGATACTGTACAATTACAATCATTAATAAATAAGATTGCTGAAGTGACGATGGAGCACTGAGAAGTTTTAACATGTCAAAAACATTTAAAATCTTACTTTACTATATCCATCCCTGTTGACAGGACTGTAGTAACACAATTAGAATTATTTTCAATTTACTCATTATTGTACAAATTCAAATAACATTTGGAGATCAAAAGACGAAAATATAATCTATTAGCAACAGATGAAAATATAAGCTATTAGCAAAAGATGAAAAGATTAGCTATTAGCAGAAGATGAAAATATAAGCTATTACCAAAAGATGAAAATATAAGCTATTACCAAAAGATGAAAATATAAGCTATTAGCAAAAATGGAAACATTAGCTACTAGTAAAAGATGAAAATATAAGCTATTACTAAAAGATGAAAATAATGACTCTTAAGTTTTAAGGTGTAAAACAAATTGAGAAATCTGTTCCATCGTACATCTCTTATAATTACGTTTTTTTACACTTTCTAATGCTAAGTTATACTTTGCGAACAGTTCAAATCCGTTTATAGTTATTACTTAATTTTTTTCTTCTTTTGCATGGTGATTGCGCTTCATCCAGTAAAAACAATAACACCAATATGCGTGTGAGTTAGATCACTTATGATTTTTTTTTGTGTTTCAATACATCAAAAAAATGTGTTATTGAAGTTAATTTCGTACGTACAAAAGGCATTAAATTAAAGATTTAACTATATATACGATGGCCATAAATTATTGGACAAGATTCAAATATTAATAAAAAACCCTTTAATGTAGCAACTGCGTTGATTTTAAATGATAGCGGAGCTCAAAAAGTTTTTTTAGGAAGATACCGCGCAGTTACAGCGAACAGAATCTGCGCAATCCAACGAAAGTGTCAAAATGCGTGCCATGCAGCAGAAGGCATGTCTGGTGCGTTTCTTGTTCCACGAAAGGAAATAAGTTGCAACAGTTCAAGGAATTATTCAGTTAGAGTATCGAAATTGTCGGTCTCCAAGTAAGAACTCCATTAAACATTGGTATGAGCAATTAAGGATTGAAAATCTCTCACACCGATGCACATTTCCTGTTCCCTTTTAATTTCTCATCAACGCTTTCTCATTAACTTCAATAACACATTTTTTTGATGTATTGAAACACAAAAAAATTCATAAGTGATCTAACTCACACGCATATTGGTGTTATTGTTTTTTCCTGTTCCTGTTCCCTTAAATTTTTCATCAACGCTTGATGAAGTTCTTACTTGGAGACTGACAAGTTTGATACTCTAACTGAATAATTCTTTGAACTGTTACAGCTGATTTGCTTTTGTGGAACAAAAGGCAACAACACGGTTTTCAAACTGCCATCGTTAAATAATAATTTTCAAATTTTACGACTGAGTAAAAATCATTTTCTTCGGAAAATAAATTTCAAATTTATCGTCGAAAGATGTCATACTAAAAAATAAAAACACTTAAATAGCAAAACATCAGCAGGAAAGGTAATTTGGAACGTTGAGAATTTGCTCGCGATTTCAACTTTTTCCTTCAAAATAGGCAATGACTTTGTAAAAAACACTTACGCGTGATAGAAATTAATGGAAGTCATTTTTTGAATCAGCACTAAAAAACATAAAAATCAGTAATCGACATTACAACAATTTTCAAAAAGTATTTTTTGCAGGCCTGTGTTATAATAATTTTCGTATTTTATGACTCAATTAAAATTATTTTCTTCGGAAAATAAATTTCAAAGCTATCGTCGAAAGATGTCATACTATAAATTAAAAACACTTCAATAGCAAAACATCAGCAAGAAAGGTAATTTGGGATTTTCTTTTCCATTGGTACTTGTTTTCAATGAACGTCATGGAAGCAGCGAAGTAGAAAAGTTGCTATCGAGCCTCAACCAAACCTATTTCATTCAAATATCAAAAATGTCATTATGCTGGAAAAAAGTAATTACTAGTGTAGCATTAAAGTTAAATGCTAATTTTGATTTCATGTTGGATTTTATGTTACTATATGTAAAGAATGCTTTCATAAATTTTTATTAATACTAAACTAATTAAATATTTATATGACTCCTTAAATAAGTGTGTGCGTGATGTAGCGAAAACAATATCATAGATATTATTTTGAACATGTTTTAATAATTGTGTAGTTTCGAAACTTTTCAATTTCTGTCCAGTGAAACTACATGATGATTGTGTATTACAACAAAATGCAAGACATTATCATCTAAAATTTATATTGCATCTACGATTCATGTGATGTCTCAAAAGCAGAATATCTAATGAGGGATTTCTTCTGAATTATTTGTTAGGTATCAATACATTAATAAATATTTATTGCTGAAATCAATGTTTCACGCACAAAAGGCACCAAATATATTTCAGTGATTAAATTCAAGGTTTAATGATGTTTTTTGAATTGTAAGAATCGCTTTGTTCTCATAAATCCATTAAATCATGAAAAACATGTTTTTTAGTTTCAATTCATCACACGAGTTGTTTTGTTTCATATTTGGAATTCAATAAATCGATTGGTATTTACGAAAAAAAAAGACAGCTGCCCACCTTTTGGTGAGCTTAAATACTTTGGATAACACGAAGATTCCCCATACTTGTTATTAACTGATGAAAAGTGGAAACTTCAAAGCTCTAACTTGTACCTCAACAGATGTAGTTGCTTACGCTAGGAACCAAAGATACTCCAATCATTTAAGAAAAAATAATATGATTTACCAGAAAGAGTGTTTCGTAAGAGACGTTTAATTTAATTCATTTGTAAGAAGGTAGCGATAACCGTTTTTTCGATACTTTAAGCAACCCTTTCAGTCGGAATTAAGAAATAATGAAGTGAGACTTTCTTCCTTTGGTGTATTGTGTACTGCTGCAAAGAGTACATCAGAAATAAAACTTCAAGCCTAATTAAGGTGAAAAATTAAAAAAGTTAATCTCTGTCTGGCATGCAGACAATACCAATATTTCAACTAAAAAAAACGACCAATCTCACAAATTTCAATTTCAAATGGTTGCCAAAGGATAAGAAAATTTTGCACAAGCATTTTAATTGGTGAAGAAAGGATTAAATTCAAGAAATTGCTTGAAAGACAAATTCATCATTTTGCAAAGTAAGAAGATTTTCTGCAGTTGTTTTGGAAAAAACTCAATAAATGAAATTATTCCATTCTGAAACGAAAAATTCTTGCTAATATTATAATTACAAGAAAATGGAGAATCAAATGAAAAAACAGCATGTTGTTTCATCAATCATTGAATTAATAAGAGCAGTTCAAAGTTGATGCCCGGTACACCGGTCAGCAGGTCCGAAGAGACAGCAAATGGATACTTCAAGAAAATTAATATTCGAGAAAAAAATATTGTCTAGCAGCCAGAAAAGACATCAGGAAAACATTTGGTGAAATCAAATACTTCGATCTACATGAGTTTACTTAATACTTATTAATAACTAATGAAAGGCTGATATTGTGACCTCTCAATAGCACATCTACACAGATGTAACTGCTTATCCTAGCAACAAAAGGCCCTCCAGACCTTTAAAAAATAGAAGCAGCGTATATTTTCTACACTGAAAAAAATGTTTCGTAAGAGACAGAATATTTTTATTGAGTAATAGATAATAACTGATAGTTCATTCAGTAATTTAAGACTCAGAGC
>BGPR01045234.1:0-12387 GCA_013235015.1 Araneus ventricosus | reverse complement strand
GCAAGAAAATGCAATGCATTAGTGTTAAGGTATTTTCACGTTTTTACATGCAGAAACTTAACTTTTCATAAACTTAAGACGAAACTTGGAATTTAAACATTTCGTCCTTGTTTCTGTGCTCAATTAGAAGTAGAAAATCTTCCTATTCCTTTGACATTTGAATAAAAAAAAATGAAACATCAGATCGGATATTGCAAGAATTGAATATCGAATAAGTTTCTGATTTCATTGCTCAATGTCTAAGAAGATGCCACACAAAAATGAAAACAATTGTGTGAAAATAATTCACAAAAATCAACTCTTAAATAATACCTAATACTAGGGAGCTCTGCCCCCTGCTCGCTAAAGCTCGCCAACCGCCAGGACGCATATTTACAAACCCTACCCTGATAGAACTGAGGCAGGAAATCGGACAATATGATTGGCTCGCTTCGTCGAGAGCCGATGACGTCGTTCTTTGCTCTCGTACGGAAATTATAACAAAACAGCGATTGAATGTGGACTTTGAATTAGTTTAGGTTTTTGTTGCTTGGACTTCGCGAATTTTGTTCTACGATACACACCTACGTAGCAATTTTATTTAGTCTAGCGATTATCCTTTTTTTCGTTTTATTATTATTGGCCTTAATAATAATAATTAATAATTTTACTATTATTTGGCATTAATTACAGTTAGATTAGTTGACTTTGAAACATCAAATGAACTATTTTCACTCGAATGACGTCAAAAAAACCCAACAACATTAACCTGTTAGTTAATACCCTTCAAACAAAGTTGTTATCATGACTTTTCATTAGTATAATTTCTTACAGTGTGGGATGTTTTATTTTTTATGATATTTTAAAAAATAATTTCATTTTTAAAAATATTACAACACACGAAAGAATGTTTTGTGCTCAACTGTGGGAAAACGGAGAAAAGTAGGACGACTCTTGTTTTGTTATGATTGCCGTACTCTACGTGCGAGAGCTGAAAACGACGTCACTGCCCCTCGTAGCCAATGGTATTGGCCGATTTCCTGCCTCAGTTCTATCAGGGTAGGGTTTGTAAATATGCCGCCAGGACGGGGCTTGCTACGCAAACCCTGCTCGCTTCGCTCGCTACATGAAGACACTGGGTGTCCTAGCACAGTTGTTATAAAATCTTTATATATATATATAACACCCCCTGCTCGCTCCGCTCACCGACACCAAAGAATCACGTGATTCTTTCGGGATCACTATGTGAAAACAGCTCGCTTCACACTCTTGCCGTACAGTTATCCGTTTCTGCTAGTATTAGAAAATTATAAGTACATTAATTAATAAAAGTGAATTTAAATTATTTGAAATTGCACGAACTCCTAAAATTAATTTTTCATCAGTTTCTACAATTAAAATGTTCTGGTAGCACAGATATATATGTAAATGTTAGAAAGAAATTTGAAAGGTGATATTTATAATCCAAAGATGATTAAAAATCAAAATTATTTTCATCAATCAGAAAATTAAAACTTCTTGGCGTACACTTTTGAGTATTTATTCAAAAGTTTATTTCAACATAACTTCATTCCACTAAAATTTTAAGTTTAAAACTGATAAGATAGCCCTTTCCAAATCTTCAAAATAAATTTTTAAAAATTGCTTTTTCCACCAAAATTTCAAATATATCCTCTTTGCAATGGAGTGTAATTCAGAAAAGCTTTCCCACATGTATAGATGCTTATTTCAACAATTATCTAGCCAAGAAAGAAATAGTGTTTTCCTCAATGCAGTCATTTGTGTTTTAAATCTCAGAAAATTCTTGATCGTCTCTTGTCGTAGAAAGATGTAAACCATTTTGCAACCATTTAGCTAAAAAAGGACAGTTTAAAGAAAATTCTTGATCGTCTCTTGTCGTAGAAAGATGTAAACCATCTTGCAACCATTTAGCTAAAAAAGGACAGTTTAAAGAAAATAGTGGCTTGAAACATGTTCATATTAATTATTCAAATTTAAAACCTATAATAATGATTTACTTTTAGCCTTTTATAATTGATAAGATAGCTTTTTCTCAAAATTTACAAAATTCTTGCTTTTTTAACTAAAATTTTAAATATGCACTCTTTTTTATGAAATATTACACAGGAAAGCTTCCACACTTGTATACATGCCTATTTCAACAATTATTTAGTCAAGAAAAATATAGTGTGTTTCTCAGTGCAGTCATTTGTGTTTTAAATCTCAGAAAATTCTTGATCGTCGCTTGTCGTGGAATTATGTAACCCATCTCACCTTTTAGCTAGTTTAGACAGTTTAAAGAGAATAGTGGCATGAAACATGTTCATATTAACTATTCAAAATTAAAACCCATAATAATTATTTACTTTAAACCATTTATAATTGATAAGATAGCTTTTCCGAAATTTACAAAATTGTTGCTTTTTTAACCAAAATTTTAAATATGCACTCTTTTTTATGAAATATTACACATAAAAGCAAAAAGTATGCAACATTATCATTCACCATAAGCAGCATGTGGTAATTCACTTCCAGTGAAAACACAGCGAGGCTAAAACAGTCCGTACAAACACGGTGGCAAAAAAATCTAATCTCTCTATATATACACGTTGCAAACAGTATGCAACTTTAATCATTCTCCGAGAGCAGTGTGCAAGAGAACTTTTCCGAAGTATGATTAGTTCTCTGGTCTTTATTCTGTAATTTTTATTTTTACACATAGTAAATAGTGCACACAATTAGTATCACAAAAAAAGGCTCTGGCTTTCCTAAGCCTATCGACGGCATTTCTTGCCGATCTTCGCTGAAATCTGTCATCCAGGGATTCCCTTGCACACTGCTCTCTTCTACGCAAATTGTATTTAAAAGTTCGCAAACAGTTCATTTTAAATAAATAAATTCAAAAAAAAAAGTCGACGATCCGAAAAAAAAGTCCTGTAATCCGTAAGCGATTAGCTCGGTTAGCGAAAAGCTTGGTGTCAGGGTTCAGATTGGTAAACAAACTGATCGTTGCCAACGGGGAGAAAGAAATAAAGGTACTTTTTTTGCGCCACGCAAAAGCGTTTTATATAATATAGATAACCACAAAAGGCCCATACAGCGGTCGCCCCACGCGATACCGTGTTCTATTATAAAAGCGATTTATTTCATTGCATTCTGTGCGTAATGATTTTTACATGAATCAATGCACAGAAAGAATGAAAGGCTAAAAATAATATCTCTTTAATAAAAACGAAAATGAATGGATATTAATTCTGCTTTCTAATAAATATCGAAGGAAAGCAAATTTTGATGATAATTTTAACACTGGCAAAAGTACGTAAATGATTGATTAGACGATTAATAGGATTGGCTTGAATTTTATTACAACCATAAAAAGCGGGAGTGATCTCCCGCAAGCTTTCTCGTATACTTACTTCCTAGCACATGTGGAGCAAAAAAAAAAAAAAGTGAAACGGCAGTAAAACACACCAAGTGTCAATAACACATGTGGAGAAAAAATAAGACGAAGAGCATACCACCATATCTTCGCGCAAAAGGCGGAAGTAAAATAAAAAAAGCCCCCGCCATTACGTAATAAGGCTTTGCTTCTTTGTAAGATAAAGGAAACAGAATAAGCAAATTCAACGCCCTTTTTTAACTGATTGAAACGAAAATTAGACACAGATCTACAATTAGGGTTAAAAGACCACACGCTAAATTTTGTTGAACTAAGTCGTTGCATTTAGGAGTTATGGCGTTCAGAAGCATGCGATTATCAGACCGGCAGACAGTCAACGCGTATACGGATTTGGTTCAAAATTTGATACAAAACTACATTCCTTATGATAAAACTGTGTACTAAATTTTATATATATAGCTGCTTAATTTTTTGAGTAATCGTGTTCGCATGAGTACGTACAGACTTACCGTGGACGGATTTTGTCCCATATTTGGTAGAAACCTACAAATTATGTGTGAAGATCACATACCGAATTTCATCCCTCTATCTTTAGCCGTTTTTCAGTTAACGTGTTCACAGACAGACATAATTCCAAAATTTTGTTCTTCGAACTCAGGGAGGTCTAAAACGAGGAGATTTATCAAAATCTCGATTTCGAATTTTTTGATGAATTCAGTTCTTTCTCTTTTTAAACTTCGTATACGAGAAAGTAAAAAGTAAGGTTACAAATTGTGTTTAAAATTATTTTGAGACTGCATTAAAATTAAAATAACGTTACACGGAAATAAAGTTGATATTACTGAAAATCTAATTTTTAAAGTGATGTAAAATTGTTTCTGTATTATCTTGAGGGAATTTTTTTCTTTGCAGCATTGCTCGTTTCTGAGCTGACGAGTCGCCACTGGGCAATACATAAATTTCAGTACCATACCAGTGATTCATAAGCATAATCATCAAGTAGATCAAAGGTTCCGAACAAGTGGTACGCGTACCCTGGGGCTACGCGAAGGACCATTTGGGGGAACGCGAAATCGAAGTTGATGGCAAGAACAAGAAAACATAAGGAATTCCAAAAATTAGAAAATTTTGTTTCTCTAAGTGAAAACTTGCGAATTAATAACTATACCACTTGAAAAGTTGATTATCACGAAGTGTTATTTTTATCTATCCTTATAAGTTGAAATAGAATAATTACAATACTGGTTTCATTTGCTTTGGGGTTGATCTAATACTATTGTAAAAATGGAATAAAATATAAAGTCGAAAATTTCGGAAAATGTTATTTATTCGAGTCAATCACTTTTAAGCTAACTTAAGCTAACCGCAATATTATTGATGAAACCTTCTTTGCATACTCAGGCGGTTTTGTGTGTGTGTGTGTGGGGGGGGGGGGGGTGGGTTTGGGGGTACGTGAAAACAGAAAGAAAAATCAAGGGGTACGCGAGGGAAAAATGTTTGGGAACCCCTGAAGTAGATGAAGGGTGTCCCGAAAGGTCGTTTACCTTACAAGTACAAAGATATAAATACGAATTAAGAGAAGTTTTAATTTTGAAAGAGGTAAAAATACAATAATATTAACAACAATATTACCTTACAAGTCGTACGCAGCATGACTCGTATGATAATGGCTGGTTGGGAGCAATATCTACAACAAACCTTTGAAGTACTTAAAATAAATGTTCGAAGGACTTGCCGTTGTCAGGAAGAACTGAGACGGTCCACCCTTCGCATGTTGTTATTGTTGCGTTGTTGGATTATTGTGCATTTGTATTCTATCCAACATGTGTGCAAACTTCATCTGGCGTGTCCTTTTCAGAACCTCCCTTAATCCTCCCCTTTGGGTTACAAACACCGTGTTCTATTGTAGAATGATTTGATTTCTGTATACTTCAACCAATCCTTAAAAGTTGTAAACTATCTTTTGGGCACCTTCTATGTATGCAGACTGAGGTAGGTCGACTGCACTTTCAGAGTCAGAAGATTCGAGTGTCTGTTTTTACTTTCTCGTATACGAAGTATACAAAGAGAAAGTATTGTAATCTTCAAAAAATTCGAACTCGAGATTTTGACGAATCTTCCCGTTTTAGACCTCCCCGAGTCCAAAAAACATAATTTTGGAATTAAGTCTGTTGTGTGTCTGGCGCCTTTCTGTCTGTGTGTATGTCAGTGTGTCTCTCTGTGAACACGATAACTCGTAAACTATTAGAGTTACGGGGATGAGATTTAGCATGTGATCTTGACTCATCATATGTAGGTTTCTGTCAAATTTTGGACAAAATCCGTCAACAGAAAGACTGTCTGTCTGTCCACTTTCATGTGAACGCTATAACTCAAAAACTTGAATAGCTATATGGATAAAATTTGGTACACAGTTTTATCATCAGCAATATAGGTCCGTATAAAATTATGACCCAATCCGTTAAGGGTTGACTGTCTGTCGGTGTGTATAATCGCATACTTTTGAACTTAATAACTTCTTAACAAAATTAGTAAGATAAATGAAATTTTGTATGTGGCCTTCTAATCTTAATTGTAGATTTGTGTCCAAGTTTGGTGTAAATCGGTTGAAAATCGGTGAAGTCATTCAAATTGCATATTCAATTTTTCTAATCCGATTCTCCACGCGCATGCGTACTGGTTTATCTAACGCAGCCCCGACTTCTAGTTCCGTCTTGTTTCATGTATTGCGTAATAACACCTGCTTGGCTCTTTTTCTTCCGTTTTGGGTCCTTTCCCCTACCTTTGGCGTATTCTGCTTCCACTTAGCGTATTTTATTTTCGTTTGTTTTGTTGTTTTCACGTGCTGCCACTGTCTATGAGAAAATAATCGGATTTCTCGTGGGTTTCAGACCTTCCCATAGGTCTGTAATTTTTATGCGGTAGGGGCTTGGGGTTGACACCTTTGTTTAAAAGCATACGAGAAATTTTAGGGGAGACCACACCCTCTGGTTTCAAACCTATATTATTTTCGATTAGGTCTGGGAGATATAGAAATTTCTACATTAATATATAACGTCTTTACTTGCATTCAGGAATAGAAATGACAAAATCATTCATCATTAGTATGATCTATTGTCCAGGGTAAATCCATTGTCATATTAACATGCTCATAATGACATTTAACCGTATGGACAATAACCTTTTATCTTAAAATAAATATAAATCGGGCATGCAGTGTTAAATTTATCTTCTTACTTTCTCGTATACGAAGTATACAAAGTATTGTAATCGTCAAAAAATTCGAACTCGAGATTTTGACGAATCTCCACGTTTTAGACCTCCCTGAATCCTAAAAACACAATTTTGTAATTATGTCTGTATGTCTGTGAACACGATAACTCGAAAACTATTAGAGATACAGGGATAAAATTTCGCATGTGATCTTGACACATAATTTGTAGGTTTCTATGAAATCTTGGACAAAATTCGTCCACGGGAAGCCTGCATGTCCACGAACGCAGGACCGCACGCATTTTGCGCTCGGTGTTTGACGCGAGGCTATTTCCGTCTTGGCGAGTGTGACCTTGGCGCGCTCAAAAGGAAACTAAGGATTGCATACTGGGTTTTAGTAGGTTCGAATTTTTTTATATATTCGCGGAGAGATAGGGTTGCCGTAATTGCCAAGCATTGATACAGGGGCGTTTAGGTGCTAAATAAATAATACATGAAAACAGTGGGTACGTAATAGCTTATTTGACTCGCATAAAAAATGAATAATGTTTAAGCAATCTAATAAAAGGAACGCGTAGAATAATAAAAATAGATGAGAAGCTAATCCTTTCTAACCCAGTCACACTAAGCTGATTTTACTTTTTTAATTGTTATCATTTTCCTTTTACACATAATCATAAAAATGGGCGCAGGTCATTTTAAAATTATAATGAGTCAGAATTTAGGAAGCAAACGGGACAAATAGTATACGGGACGTATGGCAACCCTAGTTAGAGGGAAAATGACACCTTTTTGGGAAGTATACGAGAAAGTTTAGGGGTTCCCGCTGGTTCCATTAACCCTATCCCGCCTCAAACCGTCCGTTCAACAGAAGTCGGACTGCGGGGGTTTCGGCGCCTGGGTGAATTTTTTAAGGAAAAATGCAGTTCCTTTCTTCGTTGACAATTGATCGGGCAACCATAGGTGTCGACTCCTGGAATTTCTGTAAAAAAGTGACGATTCCATTCTGTTTTTGTGAGCGAAAATTCACTCCAGGTTCTGAGGCAATGGAATTCTCACTCTAGCCGGGTTCAGAGTTGAATCAAAATTATTCAGAAAAATAATAAGGAACTTCTGAAGTGCACTAAAATGTCTAAAACATTGATTGTTAAATTTTTAAAAATACCATTTTTCATTTTTTTTACTTCTTTTTCCACAACGGATTTGTCTTTTCCACCTAATTTAATTCCATTTCTTAAAACAATAAAAATAAATAAGATAGTGAAGCTCTAGTGCACGGGGATTGGTTCTCATTCTGTAGGACTTTCAGAGAAGATAGGACCATGTTTGCTTGCTGCTCCGAGAAAAACTAGGAAAATCAAAAACAGTCAGCCGAATTGCAACGAGCTAAAACGCACACTGTTGTATCAATTTTTGAAACAATGCAGATAATAGAATCCACAACGCTCCTCTTCTGTTTCATGTTCCACGCCTTGAACCATTTGAAGATAGAGATAATATGCGCATGCATAGTAAAAAAGAAGATAACTAAAATAAAATTAGGAACAGCTGGTTGAATGAAAGGATGTGGACAAAAAGCTTAATCAAGAGACATAAAATCAAAAATAAATTGTTAGCATAAAGTTTAAGGAAACTCAGCCCAAACAGCGAAATTAATTTTGAAATACTCTTAAACTTCGACCGAGTTGAAGAAAAAACTGGTACAGGAATAGAGTTTCAAGCGGCAGGCTCTCCTGTCTGGGACGGACCATGGTGGGCTGTTGGTGAGGTCCCGTCTTCGGGTCTAGAGATTCCAAGTTCGGAATATTTGGTACAATAGTGGACATGCGAAAATTCTTGATACATGCGAAATTTGACGTTGAAAGCCAAAGGTCTTTCCGTTGGTGTGACAAGTAGGTTTGGAGAATGGGTTGCCGTTTCAGGTGAAGTCCTCGTTATCTTACCACGTATCAAAATGAGGCGGTAAATCTCAAAACGATCCCTGTGTTGCTTGAGTATCGGTCCTTATTATAACTAAACTAAATAGAGCATTGTTTACGACAAGAAAGATGTTAATTTCTTTCTTTTTTCCATATCTTGAAAAAAAGCTTGAAGAAATAGCTGAATACTAATTCCTGAGCAGGCGCTGCAATTGTTTTCGAAGCTGGATTTCCTCATTTAAGATATACTGAGCACACAATATATGTTATCCCTCCGTAAAATCATCCACCGCTAGTGATATACTTATATGTACCAATTCCAGTTCAAAGTAAATAAGTAAAAACATTGGATATTATCGGTAAAAGTATAGGGTTTAGTGAAAATGCTTAATTTATCTATTATAAAAAATATTGAAAACTTAATTTAAGTTCCTTTCTGTTTATTCATTTCATAATGGAAATATATTTTAACAAAAAACACCAATTTATAAAAATATTCATTTTTATTTAGAACAGTGAATAATTATTAATTCAATGGCCAAAGACGCATTGTTTCAGTTTTATTCCCGATCTGATTCTTTACCAGGTAATGATTTCTCCGTTCTTACGGACTCAATGCCCATTCCTCATAAAACGAGTCAGCAACTCAGAGAGAATTTCACCTCGATGCTAATCGGGGGAACATGCTGCCATCTATCGATCTGTAGTGCAACTAAAACAGAAATATTTGCTTGTTTACTATTTGGGCATTTTCATCGCTTTACGCTGCTACCTCGGTCGTGAACAAGGCCGTTTTAAGCCACGCTATAGGGGCCCTTGGGCAATGCAAGTCTCGTGGTCACCTTTTTACGTCTATAATTTTGTATTGATTTTAATTGTAAAAGCAGTAGCTCTGTAAAAGCAGTTTTAAATAGCAAATTTCGACGAGCTGAAATAGTAGTAGTGATTTCAGTATATCACGTATAAAGAAATGCGTTTTATACAAAATAGCAGGCCCGTTTCTAGATGCTCAGCCGCCATCGTGCCACTTCAGCCGCCCCTCACTCTTTAATACCTTCAATCGTTTTCTCAACCAGTGTATTTAAAATTAACGATGTTCGCAATTTCTTTAATGTAAAAATAAATTAAAGAGAAAATTTCTTAGCAGATAAAAGAAAACTTGACTGACGTATTTAACGAATCGGTGACAAGTTTAATAAATTTATCAGTAAAATTCCTAATCTAGAGCAAGTGTCGATTATATACTTAATTTTCTTGAAAAGAGTTCGACTCATAATTCTCGCAAAAACAAAATTTAGCAAAAGTCTATTCTTCCTATCACACCTGTGAAAGATATTACTAAGAAACGAAATATAAATAGACATACACAGTGAAATAATTCGAAAAGAAAACGTTAATTATTAAATATTATGTGCATTATAATTGTTACAATAAATAAAATAAATTTTAAATTCAAATTCCACTCTCATTGCTTTCTTCCTTTCAAATTCGTCAATAATTCCATCTAATTTCTTCTGACAAATCTTTCTCTATTGCAATTAATCTTAAATTACTCAATCTCTCTTGGCACATCGTCTATCTTAAGTAGGATTTAATAATTTTTAGTTTAGAGAAACCTCTTTCGCCTGTTGCAACTGTGACTGGCAGGTTTAAATATATTCAGAAAACCACAAGAAAGTTGGAAAATGATGATTTTAAATTATTTGATAAAAGTTCAAGCATAAGTATTGAGAATATAAAAAAAATATTTAAAAATATTTTTGTATGTCAAAATTCTCAGTTACTGCTTTACAGAATCGGAAGATTCGAACTATAAGCATTCATTCAAAAAATCATGGGTGACAACATGAAAACTAATTTGAGGAGGGAAAAACACGCTTTTCATTTCTTATCATTAAATTTTTGTTTTCGTTAACCAGATCGAGAAAAAAATCTACTATAATATGTTTTGTTTTTAACGTCAAAATTTATTGGTAATTTTTACCTGTATGCATTTACAAAACTATGAGGGATCACACACTCTCTCTCTCTCTCTCTCTTTATTATGATTATATGTTTAGTATAGAATAACTGCATTCGGTTTCTTGTGCAAAGTGACAATAGCGAACACAGCAAAATACAACAAAGTCAATGTAAAAAAAAGAGTAATAATGGTTTGAACTCACCATTTCAGAAAGGAGTAGTATTTCATAATAGTTCCCTTTGCTGATTCAAAACATAAACGGCACTTTTTGCCCAAACATTTTTCTACAAACCTCGGATATAACAAAAATCATCCGATAGGGTTTGAAGCTATTGTGTGCGATGGCGTATCTCTGTACGTGCCCTCATAAACAAAAAATAGTAATTCCGCTTCTATAACAATGTAAACCATTATCTGATACCACCTGCACCTACCCAAAAGCATAAAAACCAGTAAAGGCGTGAGGGAGTTCCTTGTTTCACACTGTGTGTTTGGTGCTCCAATTACATTTTTCGCCCTGTTCTAGTGACTTTTTATTATTTTTTTACAGAAGGAGCTAAGAGACTACGATTTTTACGACTGGTTTCCTTTACCCTCAGCTGCAGAAAAGGAATGGCCCTTTTGTCATCCCTTGCCTAAGTGAGCAATCACCATAATGCCTCAATCGAGAGGCTGTCCCTTATTCCGCTTTGCAATGAAGATTTTATGGCTTTTTTTTATTTTGTTTATTTTTAAAGAAAAGCTTCAAGACGCAGGACTAGAGAAATCATCAAACTCTTTGCTTCTTTGCCCTTACTTAAATAAGACTAAATTTGAAAGCAAATAGAATTCTCTGAATAATTTCTGAAATTTAGAAATACTTGGGTAATTTTTAGGAATTTGAGGAAGAATGTTGATTAGGGCGGCATGGGTCGCCTTCAATATCGGCCGCCTTCTGCAAGCACGCTCTGCACGCCCAGCAGAAACGCGCCTGCAAAATAGTAAGAAAAAAAAAAGACAAACTTTTTCAACGCAATCTAAAAACTATTTAATTATAGCATGGGGCATTTTTTAAAATTAGAAACCAACATATTTTTAAGTTTATGAAACAACATAACATAAAACTTGCAAAAAGTAATTAATTAGGAATGTAGTTAAAATAATATTCCAAGATTAAAACGAAACTTGATTTTAATTTGAATAAATTTTATTCCACTGACTTTCCAAATTAAATGAAAAGACAAAATTAAATTATTCTGAAACTACCTCAAAAAATAGAAATAAATAATAAAAAAAATCTCCTGACCCCCTAAAGTTGGGGGCCTACAGGCAGTTGCCTACTTTGCCTATTTAATAATACGGTCCTGGCAGTGAAACATGTTTCAAAGTGAACTTTACTTGGTGACGGATAAATTCTATGGCAATTGAGTGATAGAATTGATTTGGAAAATCTTCTTAAAGTTTCTTTCCAAAGCACCGACCAAATTAAGTAGCAATTGTATTGATTCCTCCAGGGAGCGCTCATACGCATTCTAGCTATAATAAGTTTTATAAGATATAGTGCGTGAATATAGTCCAGGGTGCGCTCATATGCAATATAGCTAAAATAAGTGTTATAAGATATAGCGCGTGAATACAGTGTTCAGGATTTGAATATTTTCTGTTCTTTCCCATTCCACTTTATGTCCGTGTTAACTATTCATTCCTGAAATTCAGAAATTGAAACAATCGTTGTTCCTCCTTTGAAGTAAACTTTCATGCTCTTTCAGATATTATAATCGGATATATTTTCCTGATAATTTATTATTTAAATGAAAAAGATTTCAGTCGTTTAATGTAATAAAAATATTTTTGTTTCCTGGTATAAATAAAAAATATTTTCATGTTTTTTCTGGAATGAGGTATGATTTGTCGTAAACATATAATATATTTAT